>JABUQX010053184.1:0-60251 GCA_015478945.1 Trachelipus rathkii
ATATATATATATATATATATATATAGTATATATATATATATATATATATATAATAAGATAAAATACAAAGATATATTATATAGAGTATATATATGTATATATATATATAATATATATATATATGAGTTTTTAAATAAAGTAAATAAATTCCCCTCTATAATTCTATCTGCTTCGTGTCGACTATATTCAATGTTAATATTTCCAACAAATTATTTTCTTGTTTGTTAAATAAAAGTCGTTCCTTAAACATGATGCTAACACATTCTTTATACTTCTTCAAATATGTCATTGATATTTTGTTTATACATCCGAGCGTTCATCGAAAACAAAAAAATTCCCAAAAGAATTTGCCGGAACTCCTTGTAAATCGCATGCATTCGGATTGGGGCAACTGTCAGAAGAAGGGTTGGCACTAGCACCGCACCGCACCAGAATAAGCGCACCACGCACCGCACCAAAGTATTTTTGTCGGGCACCGGCACCACCGCGACCTCTGTTTTAATGCACACCGAGCTCCGCACAACGCACCGCACCGCAAACGCACCTGGTATTGATTTGTAGAGCACCGCACCGCACCACCCCCCACCTGGTGATGTAAACCTGAGCCTGGATAAACAGATTTTTCGGAAGTCAAAACCAGAAATTTAGAAAGTATTTGAGAGAAACACAGCGTGATTTTTAGGCTCCTGTTCACACTGATATCCTTAGTTAAATAAAGCCACATTGATATACAGGCATATATATATATATATATATATATATATATATATATATATATATATATATATATATATATATATATATATTTTTTTGTATATTAGGTATATATATGTTTCTAGATATATATATATATATATATATAAGTATCATATATATATGGTAATAGTATCGTAAAGGGATTTCACCCTGATTTTTAAAATCACAGGATATATTTTTAAAAAAATAATGATGAAGAATAATGAAAACGAAAAATCTATGCCTCCCTTTAGGAAAAAAATTACGGCCTCTCAAAGTTAGTTAAAAATCCCATTGAATTTTCTTATACTTTTTTTTTAAATCACAGGATATACCTAAAAAATAAAATGAAGTGAAAACGAAAATTGTCGCTCTCTTTAGAAAGAAAAGTTACAGCCTCTCAAAGTTTAAAATTTTCCCATAGGTTTCAAAAAATAAAATTAGTGGGCCCCGTGCTCGTTTTGAAACAACTTAGTTCAGGGTTATGATAAGATCGTATATATACTATAGATTTGTATGCTCAACAAAAAACATATAACTTGATCTCAGAGGGCCTCAAATGAGACCTAACCTGGATCGATCAAAATGAAAAGTCTATGAAAGCCAACAACTTTGAAAGGCAGTAACTCTTTTTTTCCCAAAGAGAGTCGATCTCGTTTCTACATTTTTTGCACATATCCTGTGATTTTATAAATCGGGGGTGACACACTGTTTCCCCATATATCATTCATATATATATATATATATATATATATATATATATATATATATATATATATATATATATATATATATATATATATATATATATCAAACAAATATTAAAAATGCTTGATTTAAAAAATATATATAAAGGAATATCCTTCTAATTTTACATATTTATATTTATAAGAATTACTTGTTTTTTTACAATATGTAAGGTTATTACAAAGTGAGAAAAAATGTAGAAAATGTTATATATATATATATATATATATATATATATATATATATATATATATATATATATATATATATATATATATATATATATATATATATATATATATATATATTAGTGATAATTTTAGGGATGTCAAAATTTGACCGTTTTATGGATGTGCGGATCTTAAAGTAGATGAGGATGCGGATGCGGATGCGGATGCGGATGTTTACTCTTTGAAGTTTGAATTAAAAATTATATATATATATATATATATATATATATATATATATATATATATATATATATATATATATATATATATATATATATATATATATATATATAAGTATAAAAAGTATACATATATATATATATATATATGTATTAAAATATATATATATATATATATATTATTATTATATATATATATATATATATATATATATACATATATATTTCTATGTCACAATATTCTTATATATTGTAAAAAGTGAAGAGAAATGAATATAGATACATCTATATATATATAGTAGATAAGGATATATACTTATACATATATATATATATATATATATATATATATATATATGTTATATATATATATATATATATATATATATATATATATATATATATATATATATATATATTTATATATATATATATATATATATATATATATATATATATATATATATATATATATATATATATATATATATATATATATATATATATATATATAAATATATTTATATATTATATATATACAGAAATATATATATACATATATATATATATATATATATATATATATATATATATATATATATATATATATATATATATATATATATATATATATATATATATATATATATATATATATATATTTATATACATTCCAAGCATCTTACAGAGCTCCCTCTCTCCTCACAGTCAGGTTTACGAGCCTGTCAGTGGGGCCAACCTCCTCTTCCATCTTGTATCGGATCCATCACGATCCCATCCGCCATCAGCGCTATCCATTGCAGGTGGGCGAATTTGGTGTTTCAATAAATCCTCTCTCTCTTCAGGCCTTCCACCTCTTTCCAGTATTCCTCCTCGGTCTCACCTCCCTCCGGTCTCCAATTCTCCTACCTCCTGCTGGCAACTCTCTCTCCCTGCATCCTCTCCAGGTGTCCCCACCATCTCAGTCTGGCTGCGTCCACTTTATTCACATCATGGGTTTCACACCCAAGCTCTCCCTCACTGTCTCGTTTCCACTCTGTCTCTTCTCGTCTTTCCACTCACTGTCCTCAACACATCTCATCTCCGCTGTCTGAATTCTACTCTTCTCTCTCTCCTGTCATGCTCCATGTCTCCGCCCCATACAACAACAGTATCGGCGTCAACACTCTCTCGTATATTGCCTCTTTGTTTATTTATCTTCGCGGTATACTGCTCTTGTGTCCCGCTATGCTCAATCCTGTAATTTCACTTTCTATGCTTCCAGATATTTATATCTATCCACATTTTAATCTCCCTACCGTCTACCTCCACTATCAATTCCTCCTCCTCCCTGCTTACTACCATTATTTCTGCTTTTCCACATTCATATTCAATCCTGTTTCTCTCAACTTTCTGGTGAAACACAGCACCTATCAACCTCCTCCCCACTCCAACATGCCAAATCATCTGCATATACCATGATGTTCCGTCAATTCCTCTAAACTCTTTACACCTCTTATGACGTAGGTCCAAATACGCTATAAAATTGTATCGGTGACAGCACATACCTTTGTCTTACACCTCAGTTTTTACCTCAAACCATTCCTCGTTTTTATATCCTGTTCTAACCTTACTTATGCAATTCACGTATGGGTTCTCTTGTACTGCCTTTATCAGTCTGGCATCCAAACTCCTGTTAGGCAATCCCTCCTCAGGAACTCTCCATGCCAGGCTTCTCTCTCGGGAACAGAATCGAATGCTTTTCAAGTCTAAGTGAAGGTTGCTGCATATAAGGCCTTCTGGCTGGCCTCCTATTGTCTTTTTCCTGTATCATTCTTAATGCAAACATTAAATCTGTAGTTCTTACCACCTCTGTACCCAAACTGCTCTTCACCCAATCTTTGGCTCTATTTTTGATCTTAATTTTTTTTCTAATATTCTTTCATATAACTTTGCCATGTGATCCATTAGTGAGATTTCTCTATAATTTTTACAATTTCCTGCGTCCCCTTTACCTTTATAAATAAATGGGAACTATTATTGACCTTCCCAACCTTCCGGCACTCTACTTTCCACCCAACACCTGTTCAGAAATTTCAGCATCAAGGCTTTCAGCCTCTCCCACCTCCCTAGCAGCTCACTTATCCCATCCCCACCCAGGAGTTCTTCCTGTCTCATTTCCACTCCCCACCCTCCTCCGTTATTACCCTCCCTCCTCTTCTCCAGTCAGTTTCTCTCCTCCTCCTCTCTCTCCCTCTTCCGACTGTACTTCCACATTCAACAACTCATCAAAGTACACTATCCACTTTAAGCCTGGGCTTACCAATGTTTCTCCATTTTTGTCTTTTGATATTACATACCTGCTCTTTCTGCCTCTATAATGCCCTTTGTCAATCTAAAACTTCTTCTTGCTTTCCTCTTCATATATCATCCATCAGTCTTTGCTAGCTCCACCTCCTCCTTGCCCTCCTCTTCACTTCTCTTAAGCCTGAATGTAATACGTGGCTCCAGATTATATATATAAATATATATATATATATATATATATATATATATATATATATATATATATATATATATATATATATATATATATATATATATATATATATATATATATATATATATATATATATATATGCTTTATAAAATAAAATAAGTATATAAAGAAATCGAAATTAAAAAATTGCAATTATTCCCATAAACTCCCATGATAAAGATGACAAATATTTATTTTATATGCATTTAATCAAATGTAGAAAACATCCTCAACATCCTCATTTTTCAAAAGAGACGGTAGGATGGATGCGGATGTGCCGTTAAGGCGGATGTTCCGCAAATGCGGATGCGGATGTGGATGTCGCGTCCATCATCATTATATATATATATATATGAGATAAGTGTATATATATAGTATATATATATATATATATATATATATATATATATATATATATATATATATATATATATATATATAGATAGTATATATATAGTTATATATAAAAGAATATATATATATATATATATATATATATATATATGTCCATCACTATATATATATATATATATATATCAAACTTCATTTTGGGAGATTCGATAAAAACGAGAGAGTGTCCAGTCACAGTGTGTTATCATCGTACTTATATGTATGAATCGGGAATTTAAGATGACAAAAAGCTTGTTATACAGGACTCTAAAAAGACACCTATGATGGATAGTGCAGTGGTCTCCAAACTTTTTGATCGCGTACCCCTATAAGACGAAAATAATTCTAAGTTGTACCCCCTATAGGTTTTTGTAATATATATATATACTGTATATATACTGTATATACTGTGTATATATATATAGTATATATATATATATATAGCAGAGTATATATATATATATATACTGTATATATATATATATATATATATATATATATATATATATATATATATATATATATATATATATATATACTATATATATATATATATATATATATATATATATATATATATAAACTCGCGGACAAATTTAATGCATCACCCGTAAATATAATGTAAACTCTTTCATTTTTGTAAATGTTGTGCTAAGGTTTGGTTTTATTTAATATACCTTACTTCGGAGTGTACTGTATGTAACACCGTGTATGGAACTAAATGACATAATAAAGACAACCAACCAAATTACGAAATCCCGAAAGTACGTTCATAGGAGAACAAGATGGTAAGACACCAACCAACTAACGAAACAATCCCTATGCTGTAAGTCGTAGCTTGACAAAAACTGGCACAATGAAAGACATCGTCAGAGAAGAGGAACGTGCCATAGGAGTTATCACACTGTCGGAAGTAGGCCATTCTCAAAGACAGGTGGCTCAGTAACTCGGGGTAAACCAATCGACGGTCAGTCGAATCCATAGACTTCAAAAGACGCAAAAACCAACACACACACACGAAGAAAACGTCCGGCGACGTCCGCGAGAGATGACAGATTCCTCCGTCTGGCAGTGCTTCGTTTCCAAACAAGCGTACAGCTACAACACAGGCTCCGTGAGGTCAGACATGTGCCCATTTCCGAGCGTACAGTGAGAAGACGACAGAATGAACGTGGAGTATGTATTACAAGGTCTGCCATCGGCCCTCTCCTGATCAGGGAGCATCGGGTTGCGATTTCATTTTTCACAAGCGTATGGAGATTGAACACTCACAGATGAGTCGAGGTTCACACTACATGGACCAGATGGACGTCGGCGAATTTGGAGACGTGCAGGTGAGCACTTTTCTGCTTGCAATATCTCCCCAAGGATTCCTTTTGGAGGTGACTCTGTGATGGTGTGGGCAGGCATTTGTTTGGGTGCTCGCACGGCATTGCATATCGTGAGCAGAGGAACGCTAACGGCTGAAAGGTATGCGGAAGACATCCTCCAAGAGTATATAGTGCCTTTCGCGTCCTTCATTGGCGTCCATTTTTTGTTACTCCATGACAACGCCACACAGCACACTGCACAGGTCGTCCAACGGTACCTACAACAGGTAGGGATCAGACTCCTGGCCATTTCTGCGAGGAGCCCGGACATGAATCCCATTGAACATGTTTGGGATTTGTTGGGTAGGCGTGTTCGAGCCCGTGAACATGCTCCGTCCACACTCAGGGAGCTTGCAAACGCCTTGACAACATCCCGCAGGAGACCATCTCCAAGATCATTTCATCAATGCCGAATCGCTTGGAGGAAGTTGGAAGGGCCAGAGGGGGTACAACCCATTATTAGACACCTTTATGCTGCATTTCACATTGTAATTTGTAGAATATTGTTGTTGATTAATAAAATCATCATATCCATATTTTTTTCGTTTTCTTTATTATGCCATTTAATTTATAACCCTGTGCAACACTCCCGAGTTAGGTATGAACCAATTAAAAAAATCCCTAGCCCTACATTTCCCAATGTGAAAGAGTTTAAATTATATTTACTGGTTTTGCATTAAATTTGCCCGAGAGTTTATATTTATATATTATATTATATTTTATTGTATATATATATATATATATATATATATATATATATATATATATATATATATATATATATATATATATATATATATATATATATATATATATATATGTGTGTGTGTGTGTGTGTGTGTGTGTGTGTGTGTGTGTGTGTGTGTGTGTGTGTGTGTGTGTGTGTGTGTGTGTGTGTGTGTGTGTGTGTGTGTGTGTGTGTGTGTGTGTGTGTGTGTGTGTGTGTGTGTAACATCGCACCTACTTGATGGTAAGATCATTCACTGCAAGATCGTGAGGCTATTTCTTTATGTCCAAAATTTGCATCACTCTGCGTACCCCCCGGGGTACGCGTACCCCACTTTGGAGACCACTGATGTAGTGTTTGTTAGACTCTCTCTCTCTCTCTCTCTCTCTCTCTCTCTCTCCTCTCTCTTGATCCACACACCAGCATGAATAGATATACCAAGAGGGTTTGAGTGTAAGGAGGCGTAGGCAATTAATCTTAAGGATTGCCTATTAGTTTATCGTATTTAAATATATTTATATTTATTTAAATAAATATATTTTATTTCAAGGAATTGTAAGGACTGTAGTTTATTCATTACTCACAGGGGTTCGACGCCAATCTCTGGAGTGTTGGGTCCTTTGTGGGGTAAGGAGGGACCAGAGAGAGGAGATTCTTAATAAATGGGAGGAATCTTACGAAGAACCTCTCTCTCTCTCTCTCTCTCTCTCTCTCTCTCTCTCTTCTCTCTCTATATATATATATCTGAATATATATATATATATATATATATATAAGGTTATATATATATATATATATATATATATATATATATATATATATATATATATATATATATATATATGTGACCTTTTCTTCATACGACTCGTCAGTTTTGGAAATGTTTTTGTTCTTTTGTTATAGTTTATATGATCCCAACAATTTAAGGTATTTATGATGATTCCAAAAATATGGTGAACTTTTCTTCCGTTTATTATCTGTTTAATTTTTTTTTTTTTTATAATATATTGCTAGTATATGATACTAACAATGAATTTTGAAGTGGTAAAATTATGCTTCAAAAGCTTCCCACAAAGAATACAATAATCTTTTAAAAGTAATTTTTAGCAATATTTTTGTTTTTATTTTTTGGGGTGTTTTTCAAACTAAAGGCAAATAAAAACTGTGCAGTAAACTGCAAGATGGAGTCGAATTGTCTTCCAAACGACAGTGGTGACTGAGCCTCCCAAAGTTCTGTGCCCCAACCCCAGCCTCAGCACGCCTGGGTCGCAGTTCCTCTGCCCCTCTCATGTAAGGGAAAACGTCCTGTACCCTCTGTCCCCCCGTCGGCTCGAGCTCCCTAATATATATATATATATATATATATATAGTATATATATATATATATATATATATATATATATATATATATATATATATATATATATATATATATAGGTATATATTACATTTTTGTAATAATATATACGCTGATTCCAACATGTAATTTGTTTGTAAGTATCGTACTTCGAGATATTTCATTTTTGAAAAAATATTTAACATAAATGTGATTTTTAAAAAATTATTTAAAATATTTCGAACTTTTGAATCATGTCCGTTACCACTTAAATTCATTGTTAGTATCATATAGAAGCAATCAATATATTAAAAACAAAACAAAAACAAAATCAAAACTGACGGAGTCGTAAACAGAATAGGGGCCTATATATATATATATAGCATATATATATATATATATATATATATATATATATATATATATATATAGTATATATATATATATATATATATATATATATATATATATATATATATATTTATATATTTAAATATTATATTATATATATATATATATATATGTATATATATATATATATATAGTAGTATATATATATATATATATATATATATATATATATATATATATATATATATATATGGACATTTATAAGTGGTTGACTCCGTACACACTACGTGAGGTAAATTTAAAATATTGCTTCAGCAAGAAAAGGGGAAGCTGTCGCTATATATATATATATATATATATAGTATGATATATATATATATATATATATATATATATATATATATATATATATATATATATATATATATATATATATATATATATATATATATATATATATAATGGTGACGGCAGAATTTCCAGGTGGGGAGGCAAGAGGATCCTGTGACATGTAGTGACCGTAGGTGATATTTGGTGTGATAAATGCGGAGGCGTGCGAGAATCACCTCTGGCAAGCGATTGCGTCTGTGTCTGTGATGGGAGGAAGACCACTCGCCAATATATGAATTATATTTCTAAGTTTCGCCCTTCGCCGATCATTCGTCCAGCACTCCTGCCAGCGAGAGTGGAAGCCTTGTCGAAGAGCAAGATAATAATTAGTTAATGGAAGGCGATCTTGTCGAATGGCATCCGGGAGGTACCGCAAACAGCTACGGAAATAGGAGGAGGCCACTGGCCTCTCTGTCAGCAGTTTCATTCCTAGTCACCCCTACATTAGAGGGGTCCAACAAAGTGTAATTTGTTTCTTGCGAGAATGAAGTAGACTAAGAAATTGTTGCACATCGGACACCATTGTGTTTTTAAAATAAGGTGCTTTACGCGCCTGGAGGGCACTGAGCGGGTCCAAATAAATGACATAAGGGTTGCCTTGGTAAAGGAATAAAATTCGAGAGATGACAATGGCAATCATGATAGCTATTAGTTCTGCAGTAAAAATTGAAGCATGCATAAGAGGGGACGGTATTGGAGATGTTGGGATCGGGAAAGATGACAGACACGCCCACGCCGTCTCCTGCTTTAGAACCGTCAATGAACACTGGACATGGATCAGTCGTGAACTGCAGAGTGAGACAAGAATGATGCACATAAGAAGGCTGCAGGGTGGCTGGGTTTGGAAAGAGAGGACAGGACCAGGCAATCGGAGGAAGCTGGGAATAGCCAAGGTGTGTACCCTTTGTCCTAAGAGAACGGCAGCACCTTTTACAAAGAAATATTGAGGAAGTTAAAAATGTTACAAACTGCTTTTACAAATGACCACTAAGGAGGAATCTGAGTTACCTCTCACATAATCTGTGTCAGTGCAGACGGTATTGTGCACATGATATATTCTCTTCGCAGGGAGAGAGGCATTTCATCGGCCTCAACTTCGAAACTTACCCGTAGGCCGTATACCTAGCGCTACCGCGATCTTTCTCCAGCGGATACAGGCTTAACTTAGCAAAATTTTCCATCATGTGTGTTAATATAGGATCTTTTTTAATTATCATCGGTAGCGCTAGGAAGTCATGGTTAAGATGAGTTTTGTTATGTATGGTTAGACTAAGAAGGTGTGAAGCTAATAATTAATTAATACATATGTGTAATTTTCCGTATATCATTTATTTCCTAGTTTTATTTTAAATTTAATCAAAAGTGTTCGAATTTCATCAAATCATTTGAAATTCTACATAATTAAAACGACTGTCTGGATATATATATATATATATATATATATATATATATATATATATATATATATATATATATATATATAGTATATATATATATATATATATATATATATATATATTATATATATATATATATGTATATATATATATATATATATATATATTGTAATAAGCAAGCATGCGGTAGTTCCGGTTGTTAAATAATTTAATTATGGTAGTTAAGTTGGTTGGATATTTTATTATTATTTTGGCTTGTCATGATTGGATGAAATTATCCAGGCTTGAAGACTTCGGATTTATTTTTATTTATTTTTTTTCATTTTTGTAAGCCATTATATTGTTAAAAAATATTATGCAGAATATTTTTTATTGGTATGCATAATACTAAAATTGGGATTCATAATAATTATATTTTTTTTATTTATTTTTGAAAATAATTTTTTCGGCTTCAAAATTGGATTTTTAATTAGATTTTATTGCTTATATAACGGGATCCTGAAAGTGGGAGCTGCCCCCCCTTAAAGTTATTAAAAATAAATACATAGATAAATTGGGGTAAACTACGTCACCTCTAACCCCCACCACTGGGAACACCCTTACTAGGAAGAGAGTTTTGAATATTGCCCGCGTTTCTCCCACCAGACCTAGCCTTAGGGAGTTAGGTACCTATAGTCTCTCTCTCTCTCTCTCTCTCTCTCTCTCTCTCTCTCTTCTCTCTCTCTCTCTCTCTCATCCAGTTAATTAATAACAAAGATGGGGAAGCACTTGACGAAATCTATTCTGCTCTATTCTCGCAAGCGAGTGATCTTTGGATTAATTCCCATTTACTTTTCCAAGTTGGCTTAGATTTTCAATAAATTTTATGGTGTTGCTTACCAAACATCTCTCATTCGTTTTAACCATTTTTCAACAGCAGTCGGGTCGTTATAAGCGTAACGCCACATTTCCGGGAATCAAAGCTTCTTCGAGTGTTTTACAGCAGAGTAGAGCCTCCCTTGGCCGGACTTCGTCGCCTTCTTTAGGTAAGTTTGGATACGGTGGTGTAAGCTCTGCACAAGTATATATATATATAGCAGCAGGAACATATATATATATAGTATATATGTAAAGAAGAAGAAGAAGAGTATATATATATATATATATATATAGAGTATATATATATATATATATATATATATATATATATAAAATCTTAATGAAGATTCTCTAATAATTCTTTCAGGAAGATTTCCTTTAAAATATATATATATATATATATATATATATATATAGTAGCAGCAGTATATATATATATATATATATATATATATATATATATATATATATATATATATATATATATATATATATATATATATATATATATATATATATATATATAAATATATATATATATATATTATATATATAAATATATATATATATATATATATAGATATATATATATATATATATATATATATATATATATATTTAAATATGAAGATATTCTATTAATTTCTGTAGGAAGCTACGTAAATAATTTCTCAAGGAAGATATTATTATCTAGGAAGAATCCTTATTAAAGGGAGATATTTACGTAATCCTTATAAGGAAAATGGATCAGGAAAAATTTTCACATTTCATAGTATACATTTTTTTTTTTTATTTTTAACTTTTATTTATGGAATTATTTTGATTGCTTTAAAAAAAATTTCTTGCTTTATTTTTTTGCTGATTAATTTAAAATTTAAATTGGTGATAATCTGTTTGTTACTTTTATTATTTTAAATATTTCAATTTTCATTCAGTTGTTGAAATTTAAATTTCATGGCATTGAAAACGTTAAAAATTATTTTATACTTTTTTGATTGATTTATTTACATTAAGAAATAATTCTTTGCAGGTCAGTCATTCGATAATCGGTCACATGTCCAAAGACTTTGGGGTCATAGTTCGGCTTCTGAATCTTTTAGCGTTGGAAGACCTTCTTCAGCTCCAACCCTTGGTGGAGATGATGATACTTTTTCTTCTAAAGATTCGACGGCACTTGGTAGAGAGAAAAAGCCTTCACCGCCGCCTTCTCCTCTTTACCACTCAACTCCTTTGTCTTCCCTTCCTCCCTCTACTAGACTTCTAAGTGATGAGCACAAGGAGAACACCCCTCCTTATATGGATACCTCTTCTTCGTATATTGAAGGTAACTTTAAGAATTATGATAATGTTGATGTCGATAATGTGTCTCTGTTGTATTATAGCTCATATCTTTTTTTCTCTATATAGATTATGAAGATAATCCTCCAACTTCAGAGTCTCCTCCTACTCAAGATAAGGTAATGCTTGGGCTACAGCGTCCTCGAACCCGCCGAACCGCCAAAAGAGAAGCGAGAGGATTGGGTCATCCACGTAGTAAGTCTGAAGTGTCCATACGTCCTTCTTATTCCTCTTCTACTAATATGGTGTCCACTACTGAAGGAGTGACGAACAGTACGGTCACTACAACTGCGACAACTGTAGGGCCTTCATCCTCCTTTATTAATAACCACAGTAGCAACAGTGCCAGCCCTTTGGATATTTATACTAACTGGAAAAGCAAGCGGCCTCTCCGTCGCTACACATTGACTTACACAACGGTGCCTACCTCAACCTCAATGCAAAGTGCTTATGTATCCCCCTTCATATCCAGCTCCCATTTAAGACTAAGTGGAGACACTGGCGTGCATGCTTGGAGGGGGGAAGAAGTATCAGGAGTAGAGGCGGGAACAAGAGTTTCTCGTATCGCCTACTCCGACTTTCCTTCCGTGAAGCGCTTTCTAACATCTAACATTGCTGGGTCTTCAGGTGGGTGCACTATCCTTATATCTTCTCCATTGAATTTATGATTTGTTAACAGAGTGCTTCATCGCTCTACTTTTGTTTTTAAGTCTTCGACTTCACAGCAATTATATCTAGATTTAAAATAAAAAGTCTTTACGGACGGTTCTCATAAATTATTAATTTAAATTACAATAGATTTAAACACAAATTTAACCTATGATTTATATTAGAAGCCAAAAAGGAGGAAGAGGTAAGTGTAAGAAAACTATGAAATTTATAATACTATAGGAAAATATAGTTGAATAAAAGTTAAATAAAGACTCGGGACTCCTCACGGTGGTAAAAAGAAAGGATAGGAGGTGGAGAAGTTTGGCTGAAAGGAAGTAAGTAGTTTAGTAGATAGTAAAAGAACTAGTTTTTTGTTTGGATTGAAAGGGTTAAAAGAACTCTAGTGAGGAGGAGGAGGAGGTTAATTAAGGTTCGAAGAAGGAGGCAAATTTGGGGATAAGATTATATTCGTAATGATAAATTTAGAATTACAATAAGAAAGAAGAAATTGAAGGATTCCAGATGCTGTAAAGTTGAAATGGGAGAAAATAATATAGAAAATTTGCTACATATAAATTTGTATATTTATAAATTATATACTGTTATTTAGGTGTAATTTAAATTAAGAATGTGGAAGTTGTGAGTGTGACAGAAAACCAAATAAAAAATATAATCCTTTACGTAAGAAACATAACTCATGTTAGATTTATTAAGTAATAATAAAGTGATTTAGCATGAAGTGGAAGGTATGGAGAACCTGAATGAATAAGTATGAAATTTATGTTGCTGTTGTGGAAGTATATTTATGTTTGGGAGATTTTAAATGAGAATGCACAAATGAAACAGGAGAATATAGATGAATATTAAATGGGAGACCTTGGATGTAAAAACAAATGTTAAGAATAAATCCTGAAAGTAAAATCATATTAGAGGAAGAACATGAATGTAATTTGTCAATGAAGAAAAACCTGCCCAAAAACATATCGTCGGTGCACAAGAAAAGTGACACAATTTTTTTCAAAATTTTACTTCTTGCATCTTTCCTTTCTTTCAGAAAGGCACAAGTGCACTTTTGCGGTCACTCTGGATTTAACATTATGCTGCCCTGTCTCGTTTAAATCCTACTTATTTTGCTCCCCCCCCCCCCAACAAAAAAAAAGATTGATTTTTTGAGTTGTTACTGTTCTAATGCACCGACAATGTATATAAAAGGGCGAACCTGGATATAAAGTGATATTTAAAGAGATCATAGAATAGCCTGCTTAAATAATAATAATAAAAGATTTTAACTTTTAAACAATGCTTCTAATAATAATAATAATAAACAATAATAATAATAATAATAATAATAATAATAATAATAATAATAATAATAATAATAATAATAATAATAATAATAATAATAGCTGAAGTACGGTTATTTATAATGCATTGTTTTAAGTATTTAATGAAGCACACTCACATTTTCCTTGCATTTCAACTCTTTTAAATAATAATAATAATAATAATAATAATAATAATAATAATAATAATAATAATAATAATAATAATAATAATAATTGGGAGATAAAAATACCTAAAGATTATTATAATTGTTTGCCCCAATGTGAACGACCCATTGAGTCCCCTCTTACCGCACGCAGATCGTTCGAACTGTTAATCTTTTGTAATACAAAACTATGGTACTGTTTTAAAGGGCTTAACATACTACTACTACTACTACTACTACTACTACTACTACTAATAATAATAATAATAATAATAATAATAATAATAATAATAACAATGAACTTTGTGTAATTGTTGACAATTATTATTTGTAGAAGAGTCCAATAACTCGCATATGATAAACTAAAAATTTTCTCTTAATTTTCCTATACTCTTTGCTAATAACTAAAGGGGTTCAAATATTCAACTTTGAGCACACTCCTAACCTTTAAGAACCCTCTTTACCAGGTCTCCAGAATGCATATCAATAATAAGCCTATTCAAGTTTTGTGGAGGGTCCCCTTTCCACTACTTAACTTCTTTGCTATTCTTCAACTTTTTTTTTTCAATACGAGTCATACGGTTTTCTCTTATACTCTAAATTGAATGGTTCTCTCAACTCCGTTTGTTGTGTGCTTCCATTCCCATTCCAGAGGTGTATTCCCGATACCATCACCAACATAAGCAGATGAGTTTTTTTTTCCCCTTTCCCATCCATATTTTGACTATCCGTCCCTCTCTCTGCTTTTTTTTTTTTTTTTTTTTTTTTTTTAACTTCCTATGCTTTTCGTAGTCATTCATTTTCTGACATTCCACTCTTAGATTCTCTACTCAGTCTTAGCTCTATCCTCATCTATAATCTGACACACTTTCATTAATTAAGTTTCGATAATAACTTTATCTTATTTCTCTTTAAATCCTATTTTACTTGTTACTTTAATTTCCTCCAACTTGTAGCATTTCATATTTGGTTGCCCACTTCCTAATCCTAACTTTGCTTTCAAATGTAAACCTTCCTAATCCATTTTTCTTATCCTCTTCCTCTCTAGTCTGCAATGTAACTTAAAAGTTTAACCATAATTTTAAAATTTTTAACAAATGTGGCTTGAGGTGCAAGTTCATTCCAGAGTAAACACCCTTTTTCACAAGAAGCTTCTACTAAATCGTGAACGTTTTTATATGTTACTAGAATTTACAATTGATCCTTCATTTCATCTGTAGAATATCCCTGGCTCCATATTTCTTCTCCTACAGGTTGTTCGTTGGTTCAATCTACTTTGTTAGCAATTTCCCAGCCTTGATTTCTAACTCTGGTTTTCTGTTTTTTACATAATAATAATAATAATAATAATAATAATAATAATAATAATAATAATAATAATAATAATAATAATAATAATAATAATAATAATAATAATAATAATAATAATAATAATAATAATAATAATGAAGTCAACAATTTTTTTTGGACTTGTATATAAGAGCTGTTTCGTATGTACTTTGTTGAGCTAAATTCAAAAATCGTATTGATTTTGGTCTGTCAGGTTTAGTTTTTGACACTAATCATATGTAAGCATGGAAAAAATTGCAAAAAAAATTTTTTTTTTCCCGTGAACAGTGACAAAACGGTTGGATATACAAACAGATAATGTAAATAAAATATGTGTATCTTGCCCAAATAATATACAAAATATGCTGTGAAAATTTCAAATTGATAGGACAAATAATAAAAAAGATATAGCGATTTTTCATTTATGAAATGGTAAAAAAAATATATATATTATATATTATATATATATATTATAATAATATATATTATATTATATCTATTTTTATAAATATATAAATGATATAGTATAATATATATATATATATAAAAAAAAAAAAATTATATATATATATATTATATATATATATATATATATATATATATATATATATATATATATATATATTATATATATAATATATATATATTATATAAGTTTTTTATTATAAATTATATAAAAAAAAAAAGTTGTATAGTTTTTAGATAGATAGAATGGCTGCAAAACTGGATTAATAATATCAATAGTCATTGTTATGCGATATACCAGTGACATTATGTAAGAAACAAGTCTTAAATACAAATCAACAAAAATTTGTTCCCCAATGTTCTTCTTCTTCTTTTATTAATATTATTAATATTAATTTTTATACTGGGGAACAAAATTTTTACTGATCTGTATATAAGACTTATTTCTTATGTAGTTTTTTGCGCTGAATCCAAAAAATTATATTGGTATTTGTCTACAAGGTCCAGTTTTGTCGCCCTTCACTTGAAAACTAAAGAAAATGCAAAAAAAATATTTTTTACCACTTCATAAATGAAAAAACGCAATATCTTTATTTTGATTTCTCCTATCAATATAAAATTTTCACAAAATAATGGGCAAGGCACACACATTTTATTTAAATTATCTGTTTGTATACTCAACCGTTATGTTTCTGTTCACGGGAAAAATAATTTTTTTGTAAATTTTTTCCATGTTTACATGTGAATAGTGTCAAAACTGGACCTGTGTAATAATAATAATAATAATAATAATAATAATAATAATAATAATAATAATAATAATAATAATAATAATAATAATAATAATAATAATAATAATAATAATAATAATTAATAATAATAATAATAATTTTTACAGGTGAAGTATCCCAACAACAGCAGCAGCAGATGTACATAACTGACTTGGAAGAATCAAAGAGGGAGGAAAAACTAAAGGACATCGCTGACTCCCTGACGAGACCCAGGCTTAACACGTCCTCTTTGTCGTACTTAAATAAAGATGTAAGTGAGATGGAAGTCAGGGGATTTTATAAGTTGTAGGAAGGGGGTGGAACGTATAATTTAAACGGCTCCAGGGCTTCCAAAATTCTACTAACAACTTTAGGAGTTGCACCACACAACTCTGATTACGAAATGCAATATATATATTAATGACCTACATGTATATACCCAATGCTATTATAAAATAATGTTTATTTATTTATTTATTTATCAGAATGGTGTAAAGCCAACGAGGGACAGCGATACCTCACTCGACCAGCAGGAAGACCAACAGCAGGAAGTGCCACATTTAAGACACCACTCCAGACATATCACCTTTGATGATGTAACGGATGCATCATTAAAAGGACAGGTAAGCTTACCCCATTATTATTATTATTATTATTATTATTATTATTATTATTATTATTATTATTATTATTGTCGCTATTACAGGTTCGTGGTGATCCAGACGGAGGATGTGGTCTAGATGGGGACTCGAATCGCTTCCAGTTGAATGTAGATACCCAGAGGGTAGAGTTGCCTGCTGAAGATATTCTACATATTAAAAAGGGTTTCCTCTTGAAGTTGTCCCCTACACAGGTTTGTGGGTATGGGGGAAGGGTAGGCCTACTTATAGCAAGGGTTAATTCTCAATGATTTTTGATTCGAAGATTATTTTTTATATATTTTTCTTTATTTTTCAATTAATTGGCTGTCAATGATTTTGGTTATTAGTTATATATAGTTAGTTAGTTTGTTAATTTATTTTGTTAAAGGATTGGAACAGACACTGGTTCGTTCTTGAGGGAAGTGGTCTTAAGTTCTTCCGTGATCAAAGCGGAGAGGAGAACGGAATTCTCGACGGCATCGTTGACATGGGTTTGGTCAAAAACGTCCACGAAAAAGAAGTCGGAAGAAACTATGGATTTGTACTTACGGTAATATATATATATTATATATATATTATATATATATATATATATATATATATATTATAATATATTATAATATATATATATATTATATTATATATATATATATTATATATATATATATATATATTATATATATTTATAATATATATTATATATATATATATATTTTTTTTTTTTTTGCGTTACGATTGTACAGGACCACCACGGCTCACAAATGAAGCGGCCACACTGGGCTGAAAAGATCAGCACCATGGGAGGGCCCTGTCATATATATGTTTCAAATGTCAAGGAAATTTGGATGTGAAATGAATATTCAGTCAGTCAAAAATTAAATAAAAAACTAAATAGAATAATTATATCCTTGCATTGTTAATAGTCTTTAAGATTACATAACAAATCAAATGTTATAAAGATATTCATTTCTGAAGATACAAGAAAATAGTGTTTACTGCTAAAAGTGGGAAGATGTTTGTTCAGAATAAGATATGGCATAATCTTTTAGAAGGTGTTATGGACCGTAAAGTAGGAAAATAACGGAGGGCGAATAAGGGTCCAGATGGGAACAATCAATAATGAAGATTTGATGAACAGATTGTGGGGTTGTGGGACGGCAAAATTTGTAAATGGGAGGAGGGTCTCGTAAATATAATAACTGTGAGTGATATTAGTGTGGCCAATACGGAGGCGTGGGCAAGTATCACTCATGTAAGCCGCTTTCGTCTGTTCGAGGAAAGACCACTCACCGATGTTCGGCTTTATGTTTCTGAGTTCCTTCCCCGCCGATCACTCGTCCAGCACTCTTGCCAACAAGATCGAAAGCCCCGTCGGAGAGTAGGATAGTAATCAGTTGATGGGAGGCGTTTTTGTCGAATGGCATCCGGGAGGAACCTGGAACAACCCCGAGAAGAGGAGGCGGCCATTTGGCCTCTCTGTCAGCGATTTCATTGCCAGTTACCGCTACATGAGAGGGGTCCAAAATTAAATAATTTGTTTCTTACGGGAGTGGAGACGTCGAAGAAATTGATGTACAGCTGATACCATTGCGTTTTTAGAAATGGGGTTTAAGCGGTTGTAGCGCGCTAAGCGAATCTGAATAACGACATATGAGTGATCTGGGTAAGATTAGAATTCGAGAAAGGGCAATCATTATAGCGTTAACTCTGCTGTAAAAAATTGAAGCATAAGGGGGAAGGGTATGGAGAGGTTGCGGTCGGGAAAGACAGCAGAAGCGCCCACACTGTCCCCTATTTTAGACCGTCAGTAAACACTGGAGTAAATTTTATTTTTCGTGGGGGAAAAAACTTTTGGCGGGGCATGAGACAGGAATGATGCGAAATAAACAGGCAGCAGGATGGCTAGGTTTGAAGAGAGATGTCAGAGCAAAGCAAATGGTAGGAGAGGGAAATAGCCCAGGTTGTGTACCCTTTCGTTCAAAAGAGAAAGCAGCAACTTTTTGAAAAGGGATGTTGAGGAAATTAAAGATGGTATAGGAACCGTCTTTGCAAATGGCCAGTATTTAGTATTCTGAGGTACCTCCTGCCAGATCGGTGTCAGAGCAGACGGTATTGGCGGTTTGAAAACGAAGATAACTTGTTACACATGATGTATTTCAAGAGAGAGAGGTGGCATCACATGGAATTCAACTTCAAGGCTCACCTGGGGGGACAATCGAAAAGCTCCAGTGGAGATACGGATGCATCGTTTTGGATGGGATCAACAGTGTAGTGTGTAATGTGGAGGCCTGACCATATTTCAGCACGGCCATAATCCAGTTTCGATCGGATTAGGGCTACGTAAAGACGAAAAAGGGATTTGCGATCAGCCCCAAGATTTTAGGCGAGATGACCGTAACAGCGTTCAAGGGTGCGGTGACAAGTGTTTTAGTGATTAAACATGCGGTGATATGTTAAGTTGTCATCTAGGAATGAGCCCTAAAAATTTGACCTGTAAGTTACAAACGACATGGGGCGAACCACTTATAACGTTTTAGGTTTCGCTGGAAGAGGTGTGCAAGTTCTTCGATTCCCTTTTTTTAAAACTTTAAAAAGCACTGCTGAGGTTTTGGATGGGAGAAAATGGAAGCCATGGGAGCTAGCCCACTTGTGAAATATTTTCAATAGCTAGATATATATATATATATATAAGTATATATATATAATTATATATATATATATATATATATATATATATATATATATATATATATATATATATATATATATAATATATATATTTATATATATTACTTTGTATAGTACTTATCCAAGAAAATAACTTGATATATATATATATATATAGTATATATATATATTATATATATATATATATATATAATATATTATATATATATATTATATTACCAGTATATATATATATATATATACTATATACTATATATATATATATATAATATTATATTATATATATATATTATATATATATATATATAAATATATATATATATATATATATATTATATATATATGATATATATATTAGACAAATTTCAAACTAAAAGAGGTTAGGATAAATTTTTCTATTCTTTAGATTTTTAATATTATATATAATAATAGTATAATATATATATATTATATATATATATATTGGAGGTCAACTGGAAAACTTTATGGTAGTAATATTGTAATGATAGAAGTTACAATTTAATGGTGGCCATTATTTATTGCCACTACTAAAATATTAGTTTTATTTAATTTTAATTATATTAATTCACCACCATTTGATAATCCAGTGAATCTAGTCTTTGAAATGCCCAAATTTTTTATTGGTTGTTTAAAACCTGAAAAATGCTGAAATTAGGAGATTAATTTGATTTAAAAAAAAAAAGAAAGAGATTAATATATTTCGTATCAGGAACAGTAATAAATAATTAAATAAATAAATTTAAATCAAATGGAAATTTTTTTTATTCTTACAGACCTGGGATGACAAAACGTACACTTTCTCTGCCGTCACAAGTAACATTCGAAGCAGTTGGGTACAAGCCATGAGGAACGCCGCCAATCTCAATCTCAAGGTTGGAGAATCGAAAGATTCCCTCCTCACATTGGGAGAGAAACTTGAAAGGGAAATCAAGAACAGCAAAGATAAAGCCCCCAACAGGTACAGTAATATTTTTAAAGTTGGTTAGAAATATATTAGTCAATTTTATTTCAGTATTACTTATTGATGTTACTAAATATCTCATTTTCTAAATAGATATACTTATTTTTATAGCTCCTTCGTGTCACTGGAAACTGAAACCGGAGTTTCCACTACCCCACCAACAATGAGTTCGTCTTTAACGGCTCTGGGACGTTCCTTTTTGTCTTCTGAAGATGAATTCAAAACAGCCTCCGAATCTTCTTTCTTTAAAGATCTTTCAAGAGATAACATTACCAGTCATGGTAAGACTTTATTTACTTTAATTTTATTAAAACCTTTGTATCCCTCCGTTTTTGTCTTTGTGAAATATTAACGTCGCTGCGTAATGTTAGATTTTAGATAATTTCCATCAACGTTCTTCTTACTGAAGTTTGTTAAACGCTTAATGACGAGAATATAAAGCCCTCCCTCTCTTTTAAATCTTAGAAATTTTGAATTAGAACCCTCGTGTGTCCGAGTTCCAAATGAGACATGCAAGTCCGGGTTGGGTACTGTTTGACCCAACCCAAATTTATCACAAATTTATTATTATTAACTTTTTTGTTACGGGTTATGAAAATCAGTCCTTTTAGAGTGTTTCTAGTGAATTTTGTAAAATTATATTTATTATTATTATTTTTAAATAATATTTCACATTTGACTATGTTTTGTTGCCAATTTTTTCATTTTTCTTCATAAAAATCCTTAACCAAAAATAATCAGCGAAATTTGTTTAAATCTGGCAGAATATATTCCTAGATATGTACTAAACAATAAACTTTCAAAAATTAAATTTTCCAATAAATTTTCCATGAATTTTTTCGATGGTTACGCGCAAGTCCGGGTTGGGTTTTTTTTTGTCCCAACCAATTTTTTTTTTTTAAATTTCTATTTCAAATTTTATCGTTTTTTTTTTTAAACGTTTTTCACATCTTCAACCCCTATTTGAGGAATACATGGAAGGAGAAAAAAAATTATAAAAAAAAAAGTTTGAAAATTTGCATATATATATATATTTGGTTGGGTCAAAAATTACCCAACCCGGACACGGCTAGGTTTTAATCATATCTGTTGAATCAGAATTGAGGAATCGGTAAATTTTGGTGGCTTAGAATCGGATTCGGAATCCGAAATTTAAAATTAGAGGAACCGAAACTGGAGTCAGATAACCTCTAATAACATATTCCACATCCCTGATATTAATTAAGTAATCAATTATCATTAATTGTAAATGTATTTTGTTTTACCTTCTCCGGTAGGTGTTGTATAGTTCTTTGCTCTTAATATATAAATAAATAAAATGTGGGGCTTAGAAAGCTATATTACACATTGATAATAATAATTAATCGTTAAAATTTTTTAATATTGATGACAAAAATTCACAATGTTATTTTTATATTAAATTTTGGATGCTACTAATATATAATAGTATCTGTTTTAAAATTAAGCTCAGAACAAATATGTGAAATTAAAGTTTCCTATATTCTTTATTTTTATGTGATATCATTTAATAGCAGATCGCCTGAGCTCAAGATCAACTTCTCGTGGTGCACCTTCTAGTCATAACCGATCCAAGTCTTCCCCACCAACCTCACGCAGAGGAACCAGAGATGACTATCCTCAATTAAATAGTTTAGCTAGCGCTAGTAGTCGTCTACAACAGTTAAACAATAGCAGTAGTAGTAGTCGTCTTTCGGAGGGCCTATCAGTTCAGTCCATTCAAGATCTAGAGTCTCGCCTCATGCCAGAAAAGGTAAGAAAACTTTTTTTTTAAAGTCTATTTTGTATACATCAACTAGAAATCTTTGTTAAATATAAACCGTGAAACAAAATGTATGATGACTAAAAGGTTACATTTACCTTTAAATTTAGCATATCCGTATGAAAATAAAATATATACAAATCAGAAAACATTCGTGTATATATATATATATATATATATATATATATCATATATATATTTATATATATTTATATTTTTTATAATATATATTAATTTATTATATAATTATATTATTATATTATATAATATATATATATATATATAATATATATATATTTACTTTTTTTTTTGCTCAAGGATTCAAATGGTACTCTGAACAGCACAACTGGTGAGGGGATGCTTGTTGAATTGCTGGAAACACAAGTAGAATCTCTCAAAGCTAAATTGGAGCAAACTCAGGTATCTATTATTTTTATTATTATTATTATTATTATTATTATTATTATTATTATTATTATTATTATTATTATTATTATTATTATTATTATTATTATTATTATTATTATTATTATTATTATTAACTCTTTATATACGAGTATATATATATATTTGGCCCACTATAGCAGCTGAAAAGTAGATGACAGACAGACATCTTTTAACCAATCACCAACAGAAATGAAATGAGTCAGGCATTTTATGTAATTTCCATTGGATTTCCTCATACTCTGAGCATCTGCCTTGCCATTCCAACGTTTTATTTTATTATTTCATATACGAGTGATGTTCTTTTCTTTGTGTTTCCCCTTTTGGACTTGTTTCACTTATCTTCTTATCAAAGAGAACCCTCCTGAAGGGAAGGTAAAAATACGGCAACGAAAGGAGCTGACCCGTCAGACATCATCACATCAAAGCCTTGACTAAAACCTTTTGAACTACGTTTTATATTAGCTTATCTTTATCAAAATGTGCAAAAAAAACACAATAAGATTTTAATTTGGTGCCTACCTCAACTATTTTAAGCATTCTGACTACTACTACTACTACTATACTACTACTACTTTTAATACTACTACTACTACTTGAGTTCTTACATGATTCCTATGGTAGATACTAAATCTCTTTGTTCAATAACATTCAAGATTTCGATAGTGGTAAATTTTATTTCTGTAATGTCTTGTCAGTTTCTTTTATAATGTTTTCTAAAGTTTTAGGTTTAAGCCTTCAGTTGTATCTAAGTTGTAGTTTTTAACTTCTTAAGAGAGTAAGTGCCAGCTTTTTTGAACGTCTTTCGAATGTGTACTTGTTTGTATGTATGTGTTTTTCTATCCTTTTCCTTTATCCAAAAATTATGTTAGAAAATAAAATAATTTTAACATCTTTTTTTTTTTAAATCTCTTTTAATCATGATCATGTGTTTTTGTCCGAGCGAATTTGTCTCTATATTTTCTTTTTTATTTTATACTTGCATAAGAAAATAAAAATTGTTTTTTTTTCAGCCTCCTTCCCATTTTCAATTTTTCTTTGTATTAAGTATTTCTGGAAAGTATTAAGAATGGTTATATAACGACTGGAAGAAAGAATATAGTATATATATCATTTTATCTTTGGAAAAATATTCCCACTTAGTGACTAGCTTTTATCTGTTATAAATTTTTATCTGATAACATATAGTACAATTTTAGGAGAACTATTTGGAATTGCACAAAGAAAATCTTTCGCTCAGAGATCGTCTTTCCTCTAAATTTAAGACTCAAAATAAGACGACCTACAATAAGACCCTTTCATCCTCTTCCTCAAGTATGCCCTATAAGTATTTCAATCCTTCCTCGGGCTCTACCAGGAGACTTTCACAAAATGCAATAGCAGACCAAAGCCAGGTATTACTTGTCAAGTAGAACTTGGAGAACTGTATAGTTATTATATTTCCAAATTGCTTATTGTTTTTGATCTGATGTGTAACACATATGGGGGCATAACATTGCTGTCACTTACTCTTATTTATTTGCATGTTTTTGGTATTAACACATCAGGAACACCAACAATAGATTATTCAATGAAACACAATAGTAACTAATTTCCTTCCATGTTAATCCCAAGAATAAAAATTGACTTCCGAAAGGTTGTATAAGAATATTTGTTTCACAGTTGGATCAGAATATGATTTCTTTCTATTATCAAATTAAATGTTATATGTTTTATGGAGGTTCAACAATAATTAAAATTGTCTTTAATACTTTTACTAATATTTACTATTTCTTTGACTTCTTGACTCTTGCTTTTGACGTGATGTATTAAATGGTAATAAAAATGAAATTTCTTTAAAAATGTGAAGTTATAGTTTAGAAAAAGTGCTAATTTACTTATACACTGTAAACCTTATACTAATAAAGGAAATTAGCTATGGAAGTGGTAATATTAATCTACATGTAACAAAAACAGAACTAAAATATGTTCATTTTATACAAGAAAATTACAGAACAATTTTATATCAGATTTTAAATGTACATAGGAAACAACAGATAAGTTTTCATGCTAATTTGGATTGGTTAAAATCTTGGTAAATTAGCGTCATAGTCTTCGTGGAAAAATGTGATATACTAACTTTGATAGTTATGTGAATATTTATGTGGATAATTATGTTGGATATGGTTTTACTCTGTAATTAATACTGATGTTTGAATTACTCTTAACTAAAACATTATTTGTTTACATTCTGTAATTTATAGCTAAACAACGTAGCGTAGCTAAACAACGGGAACGGACTTGAATTACTCAGACTTTAAGGAAATGAAAATTGGTTACTTTAAGTCCAAATACTGACAACTAAGTGTATTTTGGTTCAATAAACAATAGACATGTTTATTTTAATCCCAGTTATAACGAAATTTAGGCCTACTTTAGGAGCTGTATATTCACTTAAATTGAATAACTTTATTAACACTATTGATAATTTGTGAACAATTCACATCTACCGTCATAATTTCATTTATATTTTAACTTTGTTTAGGTCTGTTTTTTATCCTTTTTTTATTATTAGATTACAGAGTTGAAAAATCAGATTGCGAAACAAGAGGAAGAGATCAAAGAAAAAAATAAAACAATCTCCAAAATTGAATCTATTAGAAAACAGTAAGTGTCTTCGTGTGTGTGTGTGTGTGTGTGTGTGTGTGTGTGTGTGTGTGTGTGTGTGTGTGTGTGTGTGTGTGTGTGTGTGTGTGTGTGTGTGTGTGTGTGTGTGTGTGAGCGTGCGTGCGTGCGTGCGTGCGTGCGTGCGTGCGTGCACGCGCGCGCGCGTGTTCTTTTCCATGGCTATCTAGAGGTGACAAATTTAGACTCAAATTTAGGTTATGTTACATTTCAAGATAGTTGTTCACGTATCATTTAAGGTAGTAGGTTTGATTTAGCTAGTCATCTCTTAAATTTAACTAAATCTATGTTTGACAATATTCCAAACTAACCAGGCACATTCTATAACTTATCTTACATTCGTCAGTACTTAATTTTGCAATTTTTTTTTATGACTAATAATATAAAGTAATAAATTTACACACTATAAATATTACATATTGTAGAGTCAAATTTTTTTTTTTTTTTTGGAAAAGACTAAGCCAAGCATAAAAAATTTTTACTCTAAAATAAATTGGGTTCAAACCCGTAGTTGAAGCCGACAAAATATAGTTTAAAGTTTTCTTGAAATATGAATTGCTAATCCATGGCTATCTTCTTCCTCCTTAAATGCATATAAATCGAGTTTAAATATACACAAATATTTGTGTTGCAGGTTTCAAGAAGAGAGGAGAGAATGGGAGGAAAGAATCTCGTCGGAAGAAAGGAAGGTGAAGGACCTCAAATCCTCAGAGAGTAAACATGGAGAAATAGTTCGACGTCTGACAAGGTTTGTAAAAAGCGTGCTTCTTGGCTCTCCATTCTACATGTTGCTTATTTGATTAAATAATGACATGACTCAAAAACAGCGAGTGACATATCTCAGCTTTCAAATCTCCCCACGAGAGAGAGGTAGTGTCTTTATTGCAGCAGCAAATGAACGATTTTATACGAGTATATGTATATAAAAAAGATTCTGTATGCAAATAAATTTTCTTCTTCTTATATTGAAATTATGTAGGCCCTATTTATATTATTTTTGATTTTAATGTACTTCAATTTCATCTTTAAAGGCATGTCAGCGGCTGTTGAACTTTAATTTAATACTCTGGTTGTTATTGGTAAAAATAAAAAGTAGTTAAACATTGGCTAAATTTAATTTTAAAGGCGAGGTGGCGACAGCTGCTGTCAAGCAAATATTTTTTATTTGTGATTAGCTGATATTAAATAGTTAAATAATTGTAGTCTATATATTTGAAGGAAAAATATGGTAGGATAATTTTTTATTTTTTTAAAACTAATTGAACAGCTTAGTACTACTGCTACTAAATAATAATAATAATAATAATAATAATAATAATAATAATAATAATAATAATAATAATAATAATAATAATAATAATAATAATAAATAAATAATAATAAATAATAATAATAATATTTCAGAACGCTTCAGGAAAATGAAGCCAAAGTGAGTTCATTAACCCAAGAGTTGAACCGAGTCAAAAATGTGAGCAGAACGTCGGAGATGAACTCTACAAAAAGAGCTGAAAATGCAGATTTGAAACGTCAGGTAAGTTCATTCACACAAGAGGCGATAACTGATAAAATGTTGAGGTTGTAAGGAAGGGATGAAACTTTCGTAGTGCCTTTAGCCCTATATCAGTTCAGTAATCATCTCCTCTCCATTAAACCTTTAGCGGGACATCAACGCAACTGAAAATCACGTGGGTATGTTCTCTTTATCAACCGAGATGGTAGCCATTTTTTTCTTCTATAATTGAATCAAAGGTTGGTTCTGATTCCAGAGTGGAATATATCCCAAAACCTCTCGTTTGTAAAACGAGAGTGAGACCTACATACTAATCATTTATTTGACTGAGTATGGCTTGATTGTTCAAGTTCTGGAAAAGAAGTAACTTGCTGTGAACATAAATATATACTATAAACCATAGCTAACTCTTTCTAAACTGTTTTTATTCCTTGAATTGGGTAATTGATAGTTAGGATTAATTATATTTCTATGTAATATCAAAATTTGTGATAGTATGTTGCGTAGTTGTCGATCTACTATTCTACGTAGGTTAATCTTTAAATTTTACCTCTTAATTTATATCCAGATCTTAACATGTAAGTCCTTTAGGTTAGTTGAAGCTCCTACCCACTTATGTGCTCGAAAGGCATTTAGGTGGGTTATCTGTCGTCACCATTTCTTAGATCTCTTGTTCCTTTGTATTTTTGTTTATTAAAGTAATTAATCAAGTTAATATTCTCTATTTAGATTTTTGCTATACATCAATATTTAGTTTTAAAAAATATATCCAAATGCTTGCGTGATTTTCTTTACATATGCATCTGTTAGGGAAAAGAAGAGAAAGGTATCAGCATCAGGTCATAACAAGTGTGCAATGAGTGTTCTCAGCTATCCTTAAATATCAAATATAATCTTATCTTATTAACTGAAGTATTTTCTGACTTCTGTTATTAATCTATTAATCCTTCTTTCTTCTTTCCTTCTTTAACTTCGTATTGCAGCAGCTAATACCGCTTAAAATATAATCAGTCTACACCTTTCTCTTTTCCCCCCAATCCCTTTTGTCTGTTTACATTTCTGAGATAATGTACTTTTGAATGATATTCTTTTTTACCCCTTCGCGGGTAAAAACATGTTCAATCTGTTCTGATCTTGGTATCCAATTTATATTTTGTATTTCCTGCTTTTCCATCATTTGTAGAATCTAGCAAATATACAAGAGATAACTTTATTACTGGTTGATGTATTTGCTTTCACTATTTTTTCCAATGTATGACTATCGGTGTAAGCCTCTATGGTTATTTCGTCATCGATTATCTCCTGCCACATTGTTTTCAAAAATATGGATTCTTCTACACCTTCCGTGAGCGCTTGCGTTTCTGCTTCAATAGTGGGTCGTGCGACCCTCGGTGCTACTTTTTATTTCCAAAATATTGGACATTTATTTCCTTTGACGTCTGTTATTGCCACTATGTATCCAATTTGAGATTTTTCTTCGGCTCTAAATCCCAGCGAAGCATCTGAGTATACCTCTATTTTTAGTTTCCTTCCCCTTAATTTCATCACTTTCACTTGTGTATCATTACTTTTTAATTTTCTTACACATCTTATAATTTTTCTCAAATCATGAGCGGTGATATTCCTATTGCTTCCTTTACTGTTGATACTAACGTCAAAAGCCACATCTGGTCTAGTATGTTGGGCTATCCAATTCAATTGGCCTATCACCGATCTATATTCAGTTTTTTCTTTTTCGTTTAATACTCTACCTTCCAAGTAGTTAGCCTCTTCTGGAATTCTTATCTTCTAAATATATTTTATTTGGTCGAAAACAATATATTCATGCGATTGTTTGACGTTCACCCCAATATATTTGAATTCACTTTGATCTTCACTCCCTATTTTCAATGTTTCTTTAAATCTTCTCTCGATTTTACTTATAAATACGTCATTTCCTCCGAAGAAAAAATCATCAACATGGGCACACATAATGACTATCAGTTCGTTATTCTCTTTCCAATAAAACAGGGCCGGGTCATATAAACTTTTAATCCCTTTTAGATCACTGAGTATACGCACTACACTCTCATACCACCATACTTTGGCTGCATCTCAGAGTCCGTATACCGTCTTCTTCAATTTCCATACTTTCTCTGTTCGAGCCTCTCTTGGAGGCTTTATATACACTTTCCTGTCTATTGATTTCTCTTGCAGATACGCTGCTTTCACATCTATCGATTGAATTTTCAAGTTCTTTTTGTTTATGATGGCTGTACACAATTTAAGAGTTTGTCCAATTTGGTGAATAGTATTTTTTAAAATTCATGTAACCTACTCATTGTTTTTTCTACTTTTTTAATTAAGTGAGAAAGTATATAATGAAATAATAATACTAATTAATAAATTCCACATCTCAGGTGTCTGAACTAACAACTGAAATAGCAAGACTGAAGGAGGCTCTCAAGAGCGAGAAGTCAGAAGCTTACAAATGGAAAGATTTGGTAAAGGAACTTCGATCACTTCTGGATGGCAGAAATGTCGATATGGAAATGAAAAGAGAGGAGGTGAGAACAATTGATGGATGAATTGGATGAATCCATGGATTTTTTCTACATGTTCTCTTCTTTTCCCTATATGTATGAATGGATGAATTGGATGAATCCATGGATTTTTTCTACATGTTCTCTTCTTTTCCCTATATGTATGAATGGATGAATTGGATGAATCCATGGATTTTTTCTACATGTTCTCTTCTTTTCCCTATATGTATGAATGGATGAATTGGATGAATCCATGGATTTTTTCTACATGTTCTCTTCTTTTCCCTATATGTATGAATTGGATGAATCCATGGATTTTTTCTACATGTTCTCTTCTTTTCCCTATATGTATGAATGGATGAATTGGATGAATCCATGGATTTTTTTCTACATGTTCCTATTCTTTCTCTATATGTATGAAGATGGATGAATTGACTGAAATCTCATGGATTTTTTATTGGCAGCGTTCTTCTTTATCATATTATGTATGTAATGGATGAATTGGATGAATTCCATGAGATTAATTTTTTGCTACATGTTCTTCTTTCCTCTATACTATTGTATGTAATATGGTATGAATTAGGTGGATCCATGGCTTGTTTTCTCCATGTTCTCGTTCATTTTCCTATAATAGTATGGAAATGGATGAATTGGATGAATCCATGGATCTTTTTCTAATGTTTCTCTTTCTTTTCTCTAGTAGCCCTGTATGTAATGGCATGAATTGCAGATGACATCTCATGATTTTTTCTACATGTTTCTCTTCTTTACCTAATATGTATGATATGTTGATGTAATTGGATGAATCATTGGATTTTTTCTTACATGTCGTCAATTCTTTTTCTAATGTATGTAATGGATGAATTGGATGATGCATGGGCATTTTTTACTCATGTTTCCTTCATTCTTTCCCTATATGTAATGAATGGTGAAGGTTGAATGAATCACATGGATTTTTTCGTACATGTTCTTCTTTTCCTATCTGTTATGGAAATGGACTGAAGTGATGTAATCCTATGGATTTTTTCTATCATGTTGTACTTTCTTTTCCTATGATGTATGATGGATGATTGGATGAATCACAGTGGGATTTTTTCTACAATGTTCTCTTCTTTTTCCTATATGTACGTTGAAAGAATGCAATTGGATTAGTTATGGATTTGTTTCCTAACATCGTTTGCCTTCTTTTCCCTAATATGTATTGAATTGATGAATTTGTTATGAATTCTATGGATTCCTTTTTGCTAACGGGAATGTTCTTATTTTCTTTTTCGTCCTATTAATTAGGGTTTATCCTTGTCATCGGGGCTTTCTATGGATATTCATGTTTTTGCAAATCCTGCGCAGCTGTCATTTTTTCGGAATTTGTCCGGGCTTTTCTTCTTTCTCCTACTAAGGAGCGGTCCTTCATTTATTTTAGTAATTTATATAGATAACTATATATCTATGTGATTACATATATGTTACTCTGTATAAATTAAAACTATAGATAACTACAAGTAAATAGATATTTACATATTATTATTATGTCAATATATTAAATAATTATATAATATACATGAATTGTGTATATATATGAATTGAGGGAGATCCGAGTATAAAGACGTAAATAGTCATGCACGGTATAATCCGGGGAATTGGGAAAATTATACAAGGAAAAATGTCACATGTCGACTCGCATTATATATGGATTTCTTGTTGGGTGGAATGTATAAAAAGATGTGCTTGTAACCTGTCATCGTACTTTGCGAGGCTGCTACCTAGCGGGCCAAATTTTCACGCGTGAAATCATGAGGCAGAACGACAGTATAGCTAAGAGGAATAGAGGAGAGCGAATCTCTTTGCGGACGCTTGCGGGAACTCGAACGACAAACCCGCAGTCAGGCCGCTGCCGCAGCTGCTGCGGCTATAAAGGTTCGAAGGGGTTCTTCTAGTCTTTCTCTCTCGAACAGCAAAAAGAATCTCCCTCGGTTGGATTCCCTGAGTGACCTTACGAATCTTGATCTTAATTTCGATCCCGAAGATATTGAAAGAGAGAGGTACGAATTTAATTATTATTATTATTATTATTATTATTATTATTATTATTATTATTATTATTATTTATTATTATATATTATTATTATTATTATTATATTTTTCTTACTTTTGTTGGTAGTTTTTTAAATAATAAATAAATGTATTGATTGTATTGGGGAAATAAATGTTGGTAAGAAAATTGTAATGAACATTTTTAACTCTTGTTAAACTTCCCCAACTATAAAGGGCAGCAAAATGTAAAAAAGCTACAAGACTTTCAGCTGGTCCTCCAGTTAACATTAATCACATTTCCTAACATATTAAGAATAAATTCAATTACATTTCAGTTTGGTAGAAGAATTCAAAGACCTTCGTATGAGATTTGAGAAAGCCGTCGGAGAGATCCTCGCCCTGAAGAAGGAAATTCGTAATACTGAGAATCTTCAGGACGATATCGAACTGACTAATCAGAGACTGCGCAATGAATTAAAAACTAGAGATTTTGAATCCCAAAATCAGTTAATGGGAACTCGGGTGCAAGACCTGACCAACAAACTCAGCAATTCAGAGAAACAAGTAAGGGTTTAGAGTTACTCATGACTTATAGTTAAACGTATTAACAATAATAAAATAATTTATATTAACTAGTATTAAATTTAAATGATTACTATTTTACACTGTCCTAGGTTCGAACATTAAAACAGAAACTAAATAGGTCGGAGAGCAAAGAACGACGGAGAACACTGTCACTTAAAGGCAAAGAAAGCTTTTCTCTATCAAAAGACCTCGAAAGCAAACTTACTCATTTGGAAGCAATGGTTAATACTATTCTTAATGAGACAGAAGCAGATTCCGAGGTATATTTGATCTCTTATTTTACATTGAGAAAGTTTTTTTTTTATTGCTTTGTATTTAATTGAAATTTATTTTTAAAATTTAATACCCTTTTATATATATAACCAGTCGCAGAAATCACTTTTAAGCCTACCAGAAACACGGAGGTCAAAGAGCTTTGAGGAATCTAATAGGAGGGCAGCATCAGCAAAGCTCCGGAGGAAGTCTTTGGATGGCCAGACAACCACAGACACTATAAAAACTGTGATAAGAGTAAATGAACTTGAGGATAAGGTAATTTTTTCCAGGGGCTTTGGATGAAAATTCAGTGGGTCGGAGGACCCCAAGGGAAAAACAGTAAAGAAAAATATTTAATTTATTAACAAAGGGTAATAGAATTTGTGTCTTTGCTTAATGAAATTAACAGAATTAACTGATGTGAACGGATTGAGAAATTGATGTAGTGTGTTTACCAATAATTAATTTATGACAACTAATTATTAAGATATGTTCGTAGTACTAATCTCAGAAAATGACTTTTTTTTTTCTCATTTGATCGTTATAATGCTAAATAAAAACTGAATAGGTATTACATTCCAATACACACATGAATTTTCAAGCTTCCTTACCTATAATTTTGTATATAAAGGGTTCATAATTTGTAATTTAATCCAATTATATTTATTGAAGGTGTTGTCGTTGTCAAAAAGAGATCCAAGAACAGTTTCGTCAAACACAAGTTTAAGTTCATGCGGTACTTCACAAAGCGCAGCAGACGCATCTACCAATAGCCTCATTTTGACTAGTAGTTCAAAGTTAAAATCTTCACCTGTTATGTAAGTAGGAATGTTCTTTGATTTTTTTTTTAACCTTTTATTCAGTTTCAATGATCATTTCATATTATTAGCTTTAATCTGTGTTGCCTCAAGACAACTATTATATGCATTTCAATGTGATTATTCATTTTATAAAACATGGTGCGTTCCCATGTTGTACGTCATAGGCAAGACTTTTTATACCGTATCACCGTGGGTGGTACCAGTGGGAGTAAACTGGCCTAAAGTTTAATGGCAAAGAAATTCACATCTTTACTTTATTAAATCTTCCTTTGAACTTAGTTTTAATTATTCAACATTTCATTTACTGCTTAATTAATAATAATATAAAAAGCTACAATACTCATTTTTGCACTTAAAAGCATATCATTGAACTCATTTTTTTTTAAAATCAATTCTGTAAATGATAAATGAAATATTTTCAAAGTTTTTTTTTCTGAAGATATCTTCATTTTGTATTTTTTGTCCGTAAATTTTTTATATTTTGTATTTGCATATTATGTGTGGGGACTTGATAAGATATATACAGTGCTTACATTTTATATTAACTCAGGTCTCCCTTGAGATCTCCTGCAACCCCAAGAAGGTCGTCAATTTCAAGGACATCAACAAAATCTCCGTCAGAAAGAACATCTTCCTCAAGAGTTACTAGATCAGACTCAGAATCTAAAAATCTAAAAGAGAAGGTGAAATCTCTCGAGAAAGTCCTAACAAATGTAGAGACCAAGGTAAGGAGTTAGAGTACTCTTCTGTTCCTTCTGTGTGTGTGTGTGTGTGAAAGTGAAAGCCCTGTTGTAAAGCTCTTTGTGTGTGGAAAACCCTTAATTGTAAAGCTATTTGCTGATTATCACTTATATCACTGATTGCTTTGTTATTTTTATATATTTAGCATTTTCTATCATTTTAAAAGCTTTAACATTACATATTGTATATTTGTGTGACCCTTCGATGTGTCCTCGCAAAAGGCGAAACCATTATTCCTCTTTCAACATGAATATATTTATATAGCTGATTTTCATAATTATTATTATTATTATTATTATTATTATTATTATTATTATTATTATTATTATTATTATTATTATTATTATTATTTTTATTATTATTATTATTATTATTATTAGCTAGTCTTATAGATAAGATGAAGTATGGAAACTATCCCACTCCGATTCTTGAAATCCCAAGAGGTTTAGGTTTAAAAGCAAGATTGGTAACGATTAAATTACAGATATTAAAATAGGGTTTTTTCTATAGTAATCTTCACCCCCTTACGTGTAATATATAATAGGGTTGGTCGAGCAGCGGAATTTTGCGCACCGCACCGCACCGCACCTAAAGTCATTTTTGTTCACACCGCTCCTCTCTTTCAATTCGCACCGCGCTCCGCATCACCCACCTCACCTCTATATTTTAAAAATTGTACCGCACCCACTGGAGCCTACGTCGGCCAACCCTAATATATATATATATATATAATATATATCATATAATATATATATATAACATATTATATAATATATAACAGATATATATATAAAATAGTTTTTTTATGTAATCATCACTACTTACGTGTAATAATATATAGGAATAGTAATTAGTTATTATTAGGAATAGTAATTAGTTATTTTACCTCATTTTAGTGAATACCATAAAAAAGATACCTTTTTAATCTGATTGTTATAGCGAATAGGTAGTTTCAGTAGCTTTTATTGATAACTGCTTGTAAGTTCTTGAGTAGTCATTCGAAATTAACTTGTGTAGAGAGAAACTTATGTATCAGGAGTGGTAAATGTTTGGAGGAAGATGAATCATGTGTCATCGTTCGCAAAATATAATTCTGAACCGTTGAACAATCCAAAAAGTTATATTATTACTCGGGACTTTGTTCAACTACTACGGAAAAACTTTTTTAAGTTTGATATAATTACTTGGTTGGTTAAAAAATATATTTTTGAAACGAGAGTAAAAGATTTGCAAATGTTCATTGAGGTGAAAGGGATTGATTTAAAAGGAAAAACATTTAAGGTTTTATTACCACAAAAATTATTCTTTTAGAAAGCCAAAGATCGTCATTGAAAATGTACGATTTTAAATATTCAAGTTTACAAATACAATCAAGGAAAAAAACTTTTATTTTATTTAAAAAAAAAAAGTGGTAGTAATTAAAGAAAGAAACATAGGGAATCAATAGGTATGAGAAAGATGAAAATAAGCGTACTTTAACTCTATTTAGGTAATTTAAGGAACCATTAAATACAGTTTTGATCGGCTTTTGACAGCTTTCAACTAATAGTAATAGTAGTAGGCTACAACTGGAAACTGTAATCTATAACCGATGCTATCATAAAAATTATACATATTTTTCCTAGTTTCTGTCTGCAGTGGGAGTTAGAATTGGATAATAATAATAAATTAATAATAATAATAATTAATAATAATGAATAAATAATATCAATATATAATAAAATAATAATAATATAATAATAATAATAATAATAATAAATATTAATAAATAATAATAATAATAATAATAATAAAGGTAATATATTTCGAGAGTTGCGCCCCATATATATATATATATATATATATATATATATATATATATATATATATATATATATATATATATATATATATATATATATATATATATACTATATAATATATATATATATATATATATATATCATTATATATAATTGCATGAGAATGCCTTTGGGTTTTAAAACATAGAGCTTTGTGAACATACACTTGTATTTGCGTGTTTGTGTGTGTGTGTTTGTATTTTAATGCTTAAACTCACGAAGGGGTGTATTTACCCTTTCAGCTTAGCGAATGCTTAACGTGTGCCAAGACCATTCATTGTTCTTGTACTTGTGGGGAGGATTCTTTATCTCGTCTTCAGGAGCTAATATCAGTAGCATCACGTCTGTCGCAGTATCGAAGCTCAGTACCGTCCGATCAGAACGCCGTCAGAAGAGTGAGGCCCTTAATTTTAAGGATTAATGATTTACTTAAAGAAAAATCAATAAATTTAGTTCAGCGAAGGCACCAGTTAAGAACGATAGGTAAATGGACGAAAGAAGCACAGTTTAAGAGTCTGGCTGAGAGGCTAGCCTTTGAAACAACACTTCTTGCGCAGCTGGCGCAGGCATTGCAGTCTACGCGTAACCCAAAGTCTTTCGAAGCATCTTTTCGTCTTCAGGAGTTAATCGAAGCCCACCGAAAAGTCACATTTCTGGAGAAGAAGCTTTCAAACTCAGAGTTCGATATGGAACCTTCAACGCCGCTCGAGTTTTATTCGAGTCTCCTAGCAGAAAAATTGGTAGTTGAGGGAGATCTTTTAGGGGCAATGAGCCCTCCAGTCAATCAGAAAAGTAGAGCGTCTGCCGTAATAACAGAAACATGTAAAGATCTCACGCAAAAAGTCTTAGAAAGAGAAAGGTCTCTAGAAGAGCTCGTAACTAGGTATAAAGAAGAGAAATTAAGTGAGATTGCTGTAGTAATGGCTCGTGAAACGGTAACTGGAACACAGCCAAGATATGATGATTCAGTTCTTTTGGAAGAGTTTAGGCTTAGAGAAGCATGGGCTATGGCTCAAGATATTCTAACTCAGGAAATCTCAAATCTTGAGACCTCTCAGTCGGTTTTCAGACTTGCTAACCTCCTAGGTCCATCTAAAGATGCAGATTTCTGTTTTGCAGCTAGGTTGAGTACTTCAAATTTAGATCGTTTGCAAGCAGGAGCTGAGGAATCACTTCGTCAGGAGATGGAAGAGTCTGTGTTTACACTTAGCGCAAAATACGAAGAGGTACTTGCGGCATATCGATCTGGAGATACTGGAGTTATATCGGCAGTTGCTGCAGATATAAATACAGTTTTAGGCGAATTTGCTGCAGTTATTGCCCAAAAAGCTCTTGTAGATGGCCAATTGGCTGCAGCAGTAGGTACCGATGACGAAATGACAGAATCATTATCAATAGTTGAAGAGAAGACAGATCCAATGGAAGCCGCCGGAGACATTGTAGAAAGCGAATCTCATCTTCTTATGTTCCTTGGAGGAGCAAATGATCCTGTAACAGAAGGACTCGTTACCTCTGCCTTAAGTCAAGCAGAATTTTCATTTATTTACAACAAAGTAGCTGCCTCAAGTGCCGCCGAAGGAACGAATATCTCTAATGCGTTCGCCAGAGACCAAACGGAATTACTAAACCCAACAAACGAACGCCAATTTGATACAGAGATTGATAGATCATCCGTTAGTCAGATATCTTCAGAAGCATCAAAATTACCGCGGTCTCCAAAGCCTAAAAAGCGAATAGAATCCTCCTCCGGTAAGTCAAGACGAGTATCCGATGTGACTGGAATGGTAAACAGCTGCAGACAGTGTGAGGAACTTCGACAGGAGCTGAGCCGACTTAAGAGAAGCGTTGAAGGAAAGAAAATTAAAAAATTAGAAGCAGAATGTTCAAAATGTCTTGATTACCTGAAAACTCTAAAGGTAAGATGAGTGCTTTTGTCTGTGCTATTATTATTATTATCATTATTATTATTATTATTATTATTATTATTATTATTATTATTATTATTATTATTATTATTATTATTATTATTATTTAAATGTTGTGATTTTATTTCACAGGTTTATGCTTTAATCGCGCAAATAACTATATATTTCTAATCACAATTTAAAGTATATGTAAAAGGATGTTTGTAACTCACATGCAATTGTCCTGTACAGCAATAAGCAATAATTTATATAAGCAAGTATTTAGAATCATTTCCTTAAAAAAAAAAAAAATCGGTATTAATTTCTTATGTAAACTAGATCATGGGTGGAAATCATGCTACCTTCACTCAGCTTGCTGCTTATTATTATCCGTGCCCTACACAAGAATTTAAATACAATGATTACATATTATTCAGACTGATTATTTTGTATAAATTTAAAATTTATATTTAAAAAAAACTGATTTTAAATAAAGCGCATATATAATTGTAGTTGTTAACTTCCAAAAACAATAAAAGAAAAAATTAAATCGGAATATTAATTTAGATATATATGCCTTATCGTGAATCATAATGTGTAATGCTAAAATATAAAATCTGCTTTTCACCCATGACCTAGATTCTTTCACTATTATTTTCCATACTAATTAATAACTGTTACAGCACCTGGAGGAAAACCACCGCGAAGAGATGGAAGCATTACAGAAGCAACATCAAGAAGAAATTGACAGGTTAAGGGACCAAGTCAAATATGACCCTCCAACCAGAGATTCAGATGATGAACTTACAGAATTAAAACGTCGTTTGTGTCTTCTGGAGGAGGGATATGAATCCCAAATAGCGGCCTTGAAGAAACAGTACCAAGAGGCTTTGGGGAGTCAATCAGATGTTTGTGAAGAAAATATTAGACAGCGTTATCAGATTGAGATTGAGCATTTACGGGTAAGAAATATGCCATATTTATTTGTAAACCATATTATATAAAAAAAAAAATTATCCCTAAAATGTAATCAGGGAAGGATGTACGAGTTGATTCTTTTGAATCTTAAATAGTAAGAAAATAATCATCATCATCATCTTCCTCCTTTCCCCCAATAGAGGGTGAGGTGAGCAACATAAACCAGAAACAAAATTAGTAGAAGAACATGACATGAAAGCTCCCCCCCACACCATCCCCTGTATACCATTAAGTGAGAGCTCGTCGCAGTAAAAAAAATCCACCCTAGGGCTTCACAAGAATGCGATGGACCCTCACTGTGGGTATCTCGTCAATGTAGGGTTCATCCTTTGGGCAAGATCCACAACCATACTCCCTCACAATATCTCGCCATTCACACCTATTATACACCTTTCTTCTCGCCTCTGCCAGACTCTCATTCCTTTCCATCAGACATTCCTCTACTGACTCGATTCACTTTTTCTTCTTCGGTCTCCTAGCCGGTCGATTCCCAGCAGACTCACCACTATACATCCGCTTAACCAACCGACTATCATTCATCCTTCCCATATGGCCAATCCATCTTAATACACTATCATTTATTCTCTCATTTACGCCCTTCTTCACACCACACAACTCCTTAACTGATTTTATCAATTCTTCTCGCACCTAACACGCCCTTAAGATTGTTTGTCTGAACAGATTGTACTTTAGATCTATGCCTCTTATTCCAGATCATAGCTTCACTACTATACATTAACACCAATAACAAAATACCCTCATGTAAAACCCTTGCGCACTCAAGACTTAGGCCCTTTATATTCACCAAGGATTTAATTGCACCAGTCGGTGCATTCACAACTTTCCTTCTACACTCTACATCATCCGTTCCCTTTTCATCCAATATATAGCTTAAATATTTAAAACTCCTATATTTGTCCCAATTGCTCACTATCAGTCAGTCATACCTCTATATAAGGTCAATCATTCCATTCTTACCATATTTGGTGTAGGTCCAGAAAAAAATTGGGTGAATCTTTCTGCTTCATTGTTAGCTTCACGAATTTCCAACAATAAATATATGCCCCAGTTGTAAATTGAGCATATTCTGTTTAATGGGTTACTTGTCTGAAGAATGTAAAATATTTCATATGCCTTGTTCGGAATTCGCTAAGCCAATGATAAGCCAACAGGCAAATGTTTCTTGTCCAAAAAAAAACTATGAAACTACTTTCAAAAAATACTTAAATTTAATTGTGCAAAGATTTGTAAAAGTTTTCTTAAAAGTTGGTACATTACAGCAGACATTTTTTACCTTCGCAAAAAAAAAAAAAAAAAAAAAAAAAAACTGTAGTGTTTAAAATATGAATGTTTAATAATGATAATTTAGCAATGTCTTAATGCATCTAAATAAAGATATTTTATTAGTGTTTTAATGTGTTTATCTTTGCAGGAACTTTGTGAAAAAGGTTTGACGGCCATGGAAACTTCCCATCGACGCCTCGTGGCGGAGATGGAAGCAAAACACCATAGGGAAATGGAACAACTACAAGCAGAGAAAGAAGAAGCTTTGGCTGAAGAGACTCAAGCAACGCTTGCTGCCCTTGACGCAATGCGAAAAGCTCATGAAGCAGAAGTTCAGAAAGAAGTGGCGAAATTTAAAGAAGAATTCCTCCGTCGGGCTGAAAATGGTCTTGAGGGTGAAGTCACTCACTCGCGTCTCCACGAAGAACAATTAGCAGAAGTTCGACGAGAAATCCTTACTCTTTCGGAGAAATATTCAAGCAAGTGTTTAGAAATAGCAGCAAAGGAACAGAAGGCAGAAAATCTTTTGAGGCAATTGACGGAGCTAAAGGCCCAAACAAAGTCATTGGAAGAGAGAAACCGATTTCTCAAACAAAAACTTAATGTACATTTTAGTCAAATTCAGGTAAGAACTTAATAAAATAATTTTTTTTATAGAATTTTTATGTTTAGAATGGAAAAGATTACTTACTTATTGTTTCTGACAGGAATAATAAAGATAAGATATTAAGAATTTAGTATTGTTAATTTTTAACGAACCTAGTAAAAATTTTAATTTGTAATACATCTCCAAACTTTTTTTTTCCCCCAAGGCCAAACCAGACAAGACCCCAGCAGAACTTCAGCGTCAATATGAATGCGAAATCGCTCTCAAAGACGAAGAAATCGCCTGGCTTAACCAAATGCTTCAGAGGTCAAAATCGGTAAGAGCATATTTTTATAGCATTAAAACATTTTTAGGCGAAGAATGTAATTTAAGAGTAATTTTAGTACCGAAAAAGCATTACCTTATTATATGTTCAATGGCTAGCACTAACCCCCTCCCCCCATTTTTTTCATAATTTTCCAGATGAAACATTAAACAGTACAATTATGACAGAGTTCTGCGTTGGTTTAGCTAAAGCGTGTTTTGTTTGCATGCTAGTTACTCAGTTACCTGAATGGACACAAAAATTGTTACTCGTAATACACTTCTATAATTTATTACAATTTGCGTCAAAACAACAGTCTTAATATTTACATATCATTCAAACACAGCAACACATAGAACATTGGTAATAAATACAATTATTACAAGTATAATTAGATCATCTTAAAACAAAATAAATTACGGTATGATAACAAACCCAAGCAAATTCCAGAAATTAAAATTATATATAATAAATGCATGCCTGACAAAAACTCTCAAGTGGCACTCACTTACAGTTATACATTATACATATACATGCAATATATAATCTACATTTATTTTATAAGGTAGTTAGCATTAATATTTTACCTTATTTTGTCAAACAATGCTTCTTTGTTTCGTATTTTGTATCTTGTATTTATTACTATCTGGAAACTTTCATTTATTGATGCTAAATACCGGATAAATTGCAAAGTTAGACAAAATAAGAAATATATTATTGATAACTAATTTATAAACTAAATGTATATATTGCATACATAACACTTGAACCAAATATGAGCTTTATTTAATTGGTACTTAACTGCTTTGCGCATCGTACCACATATTGTTATTTTTGTACATATTTTATTTTCCCAATTATAGGAACATGTTTGACAGACACCGTATCAACGCATAATTATTATGTTGTCTGCTGACGGTGCATTTATAATTTAATGTAATGGAAATGTTATTTTAAAACAGATACTAACCCTTAATTATGATAGTTTAAGTTAAATAATATTAATATGGTATTTAAAAAAGCTGATCAGTTGATGTAATAACTATTTAAAGTCGACTAATACGTTAAAATTTATAAAACTGAATAATTTATAAGTTTAATTTTAATTTGATTATAATATTAGTATAATTTAAACAAACTAACAAATTATACCTATGTACACTACATCGTTAACTAACCTAAGTCACTGTTAAGTGTTTTAAAATTGACTGCTGGACTTTATTATAAAAATTGACTTTAAACATGACATTTTCTCTGTATTTCCATTTCTTGCTCATAAATAGCACGAGTCAGACTTGGGGACGTTGTGCGGACGGCTCGGCCATTTTCTCAAGACTGATAATTGTTTTGGATCAGATTATGTGTCCGCTGTTCGGGACAGATTCCAAAGACAAATGTATACTACTCTTCGAGGTAAAAATATAATAAAACTGAGTACAACAGTGGTGGTTGGTGTGGGTTGTTTGGTAAAATAGTTAGATGTGGTTTATTTTAGGAAATGGAAATCTTTTGCAAAACTCTTGTATGCTTCATTATTTAATAAAGCTTTCGATCTAATCCCGTTACCAGTGTCGATATATAAAAATGTAAGACCTATAACTTATTTAAGATTATGTATACCATGTCGGCCGATCTATCGACTCTAATGTAGATATATATCTACAAATACCGATAATATATATATATATATATATATATATATATATATATAGATATATATATATTATATATATATATATTATATATATATAATATATATAATATATATATAATAATAATATATAGTATATATAATATATAGTTTGTAAGGAAAAATATTTGATTTGTGATTAGCAGCTATGTGGGTTTTCGCCACTACTTCTATCTAACACACTTGACTTTAATTGATTATCCCTTCATTATGGGTATAGTGTGGGCTTTTTTTTATAAAGTCGGGAACATGATTTAATGATGTGTGTTCTTTATCTATATGTGATGTTACTTCTTTTCCTCCGCCAACTGTGAATGCATTTGACGAAGGTAAAATCAGGTGGCTGTAGTAAGAAGCTTTGTTAAATTTATAATTGTGCTTATGCTTCATAAAATTTGGTAAATATTCTGATGCAGATTGGAAAGTTCGATATAAATGGTCCACCTTTAGATTGCTTCCTTTGAAATCAAAATATTTTTTTTTTTTTTTAAATTTAATAAAATGCTGATACAGTCTTTTCTGGAACAATTATTATTACCAGAAATACTGGTATGGAATCTAGCTCACATTTTCAAAGTTCATCCAGTTGTGTGAGATGCTAGCTTTAGACTGGGAAAAAAATACATTCATCACTTCACACTAATCATGTGAACAAGTGAACGAGGTCTTTATTTCATCGTCTTTTTAAGACTTTGGAACAGAAGATAAGGACGGAGGCTAATGCCCAACGAGGGCTATAAATGCTTTTCTTTAGTATATTTTCACGACCTATAAACCCCTTCTCTTCCCCTACGTTTGAAAAAAATTCTATTAGTTACAACCTTGACAAGACTAAAATCCAGAAGAACTTGTAGTAGAGTCGAATGGTTTAAAATATTGTTATAAGTATAAATGAAACATTACAGCTGTAGGGTTAGTATTTTATGGTGTTGGCAATGCTAAATCCTGCTTTGCATGTTTGGGAAATTCAACACATTTTTATTAATTAGAGCACAAAAGCTAACATTATAAATTGAAAAGCACATTTGCAACATATGTCTCTCTCCCCACACACTATAGTAAATTTTTAAGCATTCAACTCAAAATTCAAATGTTAAAAAACTAAAAAGATAGATTAGGTATAGGTGTACGATAAGCAGATGGCACAGCTGACTTTAGTAGACAGTGATAGAGTAGCATGGTTACTAGATTCAACCAATAATATCAACCATCAATCATTTCCATAGAGTTAACACTGATTAATGATGTTATTTATAATGCCTGTTGACTTTTATAATTTATTATTAAATTGGCAATCACCGCCTTTTTGCATCACTGCTTTCATATCACACAACTAATTAATATGCACGATTATTATTATTATTATTATTATTATTATTATTATTATTATTATTATTATTTTTATCATCATTATTATTATTATACATAAACTAACTATGCGCACACAAACACACCGTCGATTAGTTATCAATAGCATGTTTGATTCACTTTAGTCTAATAAAAAAATTTAGCAGTAGTAGTAGTAGTGATAATAATAATAATAATAATAATAATAATAATAATAATAATTTATATTATTATTATTATTATTATTATTATTATTATTATTACTATTAATATTACTATTATTATTTTAGGGCTTGAAGGATCTCGTCAGAGCGGACCAAACATCAGCAATCAAAATGGAAAGCATGTAGGGAAAACAAGCCGAGGTAACCATTTATTATTATTATTATTATTATTATTATTATTATTATTATTATTATTATTTATTATTATGAGTGTACAGAACCCACCACGGCACACAAAGGAGCGGCCATGATAGGTTGGAAATTGAACTCTATAGGTGAGTCCTATCATAATTCTATTAAAACATGTCCAAGAAAAAAGTTATTTAAATATCATGAAGAATAGTGAGTTCCTGAAGGCGGACAAATTTTGAGTTACTTTGAAGTGAGATGATATTCACAAGACATGGGATGGCCTAGTGTTGGCCGAGCACCGGAATTTTGCGCACCGCACAGCACCGCAAGTCATTTTTGTCGCACAGCAGCCAACCTCTGTTTCAATGCGCGCCGCACCACACCACGCCTCTATATTTTAAAAATTGCACTGCAACGGTACACTGGATTTGTATGGCTCACCGCACCGCACAGAAACGAGCGCACCATGCACCGCACCGCATCTGGTGCGTCGGCCAACCCTAGGATGGCCTTTTGAAGGTGTTATGGCGATGGAGTTCAGTCGATGGTAATCAATGAAGATGTAGTGAACAGATTGCGGGGTGTGAAGACAGCAATATTTGCAGGCAGGAGGGATATTCCGTGACATGTAGTGACTGAGCTTGATATTGGTGCGAAGATTACTTCATGCAACCGGTTTCATTCATGATCACTCGCCCAGCACTCCTGCCAGCGAGATAGGAAGCCCTGTCGGAAAGCAGGATAGTAATCAGTTGTTGGAAGGTTGCATTGTCGAATGGAATTCAGGAGGCACCAAGAACATCTACGGAAAGAGAAGGTGGCCACTCAGACCTCTCTGTCAGCGGTTTTATTGCCAGTCACCTCCAAAGTGAGAGGGAGTCCACTCTAGAGTGGAGCAGCCGAAGAAATTGTTGTACAGAAGATGCCATTGCTTTATTACAGCACAGGTTTTGACTTCAGGCGCTGAGGGAATCCGAATAAATGACATAAGGGTCTTGGGTTAGAAATAAAATTCGAGAGAGGGAAATCATTAAAACTGTTAATTCAGCAATAAAAATTGAAGCATGAGGTGGTAAGGTATGGGAGGGGTTGCGGTAAGGAAAGACGGCAGACGCACCTACGTCTTCCCCTGCTTTAGAGCCGTCGATAAACACTGGAGTTGATCTGCCGTGAACTGCAGCGAGACAAGAAAGATATTTTTAACAAGGCGCCGAGGTGGCTGGATTTGGAAAGAAGGCAGGACCAGTCAAATGGAGGGAGCTGAAATTTGCCTGAAAATAGCCTTCGTCATAAGAGAACGGCAGCACCTTTGGCAAAGGAATGCTGAGGAAGTTAAGAATGCTATAAACTGTTTGTAAACGGCCAGTAAGGAGAATTCTGAGGTATCTCTTGCAGAATCGGTGTCAGTGCAGACGGTACAGGGAGTTTCAAGCGAATAACGTTGTGCACATAATAGCGTATTATTCCCTACGTCATCGAGAGCGCAGTGACATCACATCGGAAGGGAGGATTGAAAGGCTCCTGTGGAGATACAGATAGTCTCATTTTGGATGGGATCTAACAGGTGTAGTAGAGATGGGGAAGGCTGATCGTAAACTGCACAGACATAGTCCCACTTCGATCGGATTATGATCATGTGGAGACGTGAAATTGATTTTCGATCACCGCCCCAGGATTTTGGGGTGAGATGAGCATTAAGTCAAGCGCACGATGACAAGTCGTTTTCAGGCGTTTAATATGCGGCGCGTATATATGTCAGGTAGTTATCCAAAATGAGGCCCAGAAATCTGACCTATGAAGTAACAAGAATGGGTGAACCATATAGAGGTAGGTTCGCGGGAGGAAGGTACCAGATTCCCACGCTTCCCTTTCTTTCGAAATAGTATTGCTGAGGTTTTGGAAGGTAAGTGGAAGCCGTGTGAATTACCTCAATGTGAAATGTTTTCAATGTTTAGTTGAAGTTGGAGTTCAAGAAATGCTTGCCTGGCACCGGCAATGTATAATGGCAGGTCATTAACATACAAGGAAAACTTGACCGTCGCTGGGATGTTAGTAACTACGTCATTCAATCCGAGAGCAAATAATAATTCATAAGCTTTTTCAAAGTCAAAAAAGACCAAGAACCATTCCGCCGGTTGAGAAGGCCTCTCAAATGTCATGGTCCAGTCTTAACAAGGATCAGTGGGCGAAATGGAAGTTTGAAAAAGCCTGGCGACTCTCTAGAACAGGGAGAAGGTGGCCTGCAACCATTTTCTCCATTAATTTGCAAGTGTGACAAGTCAGAGATATTTGGTTCCTGAGGTTTGGGAATATAGATTACAAAAGCTAATGTCCACACAGATAGAAAAAGAGGATTCAATCCAGATCCAGCAGGAACGCGGTTGCAAAAGGGTAGATATAGCATTATATACGAAATGATGTCTGGGCAAGGGGCTCCTTCTTTGCAGTTTGCCAGCGAGTTTGATACTCTGCAAGTGTAAAAAAACGGTTATAGGTATAATCTTTCCATTTCACTGTTGAAAAATATGGCTGTACAGGTCAATTCTTCATTTTTTTAAAAGAGTCAGTATATACATGATAGCTCGAGTGGCTAGCAAAGCTATAGTCTAATGCATCTGCAACATCTGCTAGAGCAGAGACTGTATCGGTTATATCAGACCCATAAAGGAGGACTGTGGGTGGAGAGCTGTTACAGCGGCGAGATAGTTTCTGTACAACTTTCCACATTGAAGAATGTAGAGTTGACGGTCGAAATGCAAGTTCGAAAGTATTGTTTACGCGTTTGGCGATTGATTCGACGAGATTTCGCCGCAGCCGTTTTGAAAATAATCATGTTTAGGGCAGTGCGGGTCCATTTATATTGCCCGTAGAGATTTTAACACTGAGTTCGGTGTGAGTTCGAATAAGGCTATTGGGTAACGGTCGTCTCCAATACTTCAGATAATTTCAAAGCGGGACCATGTGAAGCGATCCGTAATAGAATGGAGCAAGAAGATATATCTATACAGGTGGAAGAGTGAACGTCTAAACGTTCTTAGTATTAAGGCATCTTAGAGAAAAGGGGGGAGCGGCTAGATGATCGAAAAGGATCTTAGCCTGGGCGAGGTATGGATTCACCACACAGAGGGTGACGAAGGTTGAAATCTCCTAATATAAAAACCGGAAGGTGGAGTTGCATGAAAAGGTAGACTAAGTCGGACCCAGTGAACTCGGTACTGGGAGCGAAGTAGATCGAAGACATACCGCAGTGACAGGACTCGTGCTACCACTGCGTGAAGTCAAGTTCGAAGAGGAACTTGAGAATAGGAGACAAACCAATTAATGAGAATTCGGCTGCCTCTGCTGTCATGGTCACCTCGTTCTATAGATGTTAGCGGCGACCTGTATTCCAACGGTTGGAAGAAGTTTATAGCATAGTCGAAGTTCCTGCCGACATATACACTTTGTTGTACATAAATTTACCAGTTGAACGAGTTCTTCAAAATTTGAATAATAGTCAAGACAATTCCATTGAAGGAAGGTGGCCATATTGTGTTGTTACGAGTTCTATAAAGATGGTCGTCTTCAGACAATTGTCTCTATGTGGTTAGAGACAATGTCAGAAGAATCGGTTAGGGTGGAGAGTCTCAGGCGTTGGACCTACCGAGGAGGAGCTGTAAATCCTGGTGGTAAGGAATAGTCTTCGTATTATTATTATTATTATTATTATTATTATTATTATTATTATTATTATTATTATTATTATTATTATTATTATTAGTAGTAGTAGTAGTAGTAGTAGTAGTAGTAGCTGACACACGCAAAGAACTTTTGATATCTGTTTTACATATTTGTATTATTATCATCACCTACCTTCTTTCCCCAAGATTGGGGGTAAGGTGCGTGACATGCACCGGAAACAGAGTAGTAGTAGAAGATTATGACACAAGTCGAAAAGAAAGCCCAGCCTTACCGCCCCCTTTTATACCTATTAGTGAGAACTCGTCACAGTCAGAAAATCCACCCTAAAGCTTCACAGGACTGTGACGGACCTTCACTATTGCATCTCGTCAGTGTGGGGTTCACCCCTTGGCCCAGGTGGGCCACAATCATACCCACTCACAAAACCCCGCCATTCACTCCTATTATGCACCTTTCTTCTCGCCCTTGCCAAACTCACATTTCTCTCCTCCAGGCATTCCTTTACTGACTCAATCCACTTTTTCTTCGATCTCCCAGTCGGTCGATTCCTAACACACACACCACTATACATCAGCTTAACCAACCGACTATCTTCCATCCTTTCCACATGACAAAACCATCTCAACGTACTTTCATTTATTCTCTCGTTTACCCCTTTCTTCACACCACACAACTCTCTAATACGCTCATTCCACATTTTACCAATTCTTCTCGCACCTAACACGCCCCTAAGATTGTCCATCTGAACACATCGTACTTTAGATCTATACAGGGTTCACACTAAAATTTTGAATTTGATTTCCCTGACTTTCCCTGACCAAATCTGCAAATTTTCCCTGACCAGCGTGTTCGTTATTTTTGGTGCATAAAATATCTATTAATTATTATTGCAGCCTATTTACTCAGTTCATACATTAAATTATTGAAAACTTACTTTAGAAATTGTTCATCATCATGGATGAATTTAAAAAAATATTTTTTTTTTAGTAATAAGCCTATACCTTACCCATAGCCGTCCAAAGCACTCCTTTTTTTTATTTTTTCAAAAGAAAACAGTTTTATTTATACAAAAAGAAAATAAATTAAAAGCTTACATTAATAGCCTAGGTGAATAGCGTCCACTGTAATCACAAAAGTTCTAAATGGGGAGATTTAGATTAACTTTTTCTTCTCAAGCATTTGAATTTTTGATTTTATAGCGTCTTCTTCTGTTAAAGCCTTCAGTTTTAACATCTTTCTCTGCTCTTCAAGTTTATTGATCTGTATGGATAATATTCTTTTTTCAACCTTTTTATTCTCTTCTTCTTTTTCTTTCTGTTTTGACTCTTTGAGATGTTCTTCATATTCCTATGGCAGCTCTTACATTTGTCAACATTTTTGAGTGATAGGAACTTTTATGAATACTTTCATGAGATCTTATAGGAATTTGTGCACTGTTCTTGAGAAATCAGGACTAATACACCCACTAAAATTGCTAATTTATAGAAAACCCTCTCCACTGTCGCATTTCCAGTTATCAGTCCTAATTTAATAATTTGCCATAATTGCATAACATTGATTCTCAGGTGCTATAGAAGAAAAAAACTCATCAAGTCTCTTAGAAGGACAATCACCATCCAAAATATTTTGAATTTTAATTCAAGGGTAGAATGAGAGCTTCACTGCAAAGTAGAGTATAGTGCTTTTTCTTTCTCAGCAACAGAATCTGTGATTCAGTTATTGGTGTACAATGCCTCTAGCAATAAATCAAATCTTTGTTTCCTTTGTTCTGGCTGATGAAAAACTATACAAGGATCCAATGATGAGCCATTGGACAGGCTTGTACTTCAGAGGATATCTTTCTAATATCTTTTCTGTCATTTTGATTTGCACAGTCTGGCATTCAAGTTTGTCATGTAAATCTAATGCAAAAAGCTTAGTTGTTGTAGCAGGCATTTTACTGGACTTAAGAAATCTTTCCATAATATTTAGTATGAGACATTGTAAATCTGTGAACAGGAATGAACCAAGGTTCAGTTTGACGTCCAACCACTGGTCATTAAAGTTAGTTTTTTTTTTTTTTTTAAGTAATTTTATAAAAAAAAAAAAATACCTTTTAAATTCAATAAAATCAAAAATCCCTTCGTCAAACCTCAAAAAAAACACCTCAAAAAGTATAATTCAAAAAAAAGATATAAACAGATTAAGTCATGTCATACAGTCTAAAACACATCCCAATCACCTTCAATCGGAAGGATGAATTTGGAACAACCTCTACGAACAGAATAGGAAGAATAGTAGGTAATAGTGAACTAAAAATAGAAAGAAACAGGATAGAAGTAGATTTATGGAATGTCATTCCTCGCCCATCCTTTTCATTCACTTATCAAATACATCTCTCATTCCACAATTATACAGTAAGGAAAAAAAAATATATCAAAAATATGTAACATGGTCCATGGATCATTCTTCATATGTTTGGAAATTTTAAAATTTCCCTGACTTTTCATGATTTTTTTGGAATTTCCCTGACTTTCAGCATATTTTAAAACGTTTTCCCTGACTTTCCCTGACCAATTTTTTTTTTTTCCCCTGACTTTCCCTGACTTTCCAGAAAGTGTGAACCCTGCTATACCTCTTATTCCAGACCATAGTATCACTACTATACATCAACACAGGTAACAACATACCCTCATGTAACAATAATAATAATAATGATAATGACAATGACAATGATAATATTCATACGGAACCTTTGTTATATGCGGGCCTCTGTTTCACGGGCATTCGCCCTATTTATTCTAGAAATAGAACTACTCTAGGTAATTGGTACCTTTAGTAGATCCGAAGTATCGAACCCCGACCCTTGGGTTCTTAGACTCCGTTGCTCTACCACGGTAGCGACAATAATTATGCAATAATGTTCATTTCTTTCTAATATTTGATTTTCTCTCCGCAGAAGTAACACGATTCCAAGCTGCCCTGGCCTTTCTTCCTCAAGTGGTTCTCACCTTCTTTAAGGGAAGGGTCCCGGAACCGGGGTCTTATGGGTGGCCTTCTCCACCACTAATGGGGTCATCGCCTCACCGCAAGTGCTTTGAATCACCAATCTCTCGCCGGAAAACTCAATGCTGAATACCCTTTTTCTTTGGTATATCGTAAACTTGATGACAAATTCCAGATATTATTATTATTTAATAAATTGACCATTTAGTTTGTTAAAGAGTACTGAATACATTATGTTAATACATGTCTTTGACCAATACAATGGACCAAAGAATCCTGATTTCGGCTTCCAAAAAAGCAGGAATTAAGTATATTTACTATTGTACTACTACTATTAATTAAATAAATTAGAAATGTTGCCCATTACACCTTAGTATCCACAATAAACTATTTAGATCTCATGCAAAATTGCATCCTCAATTTACAAAAAATAAATAAATAAGCTAAACTAAAATAGATAAAAAAACGTTTAATATATGTAAATGGAAGAACCAATCTCTTGTGCATGCTTTTAATCCTTCGATTCTACACGTATAGCAGTGGTGAACTGGTTGGCGTGAACCTGTTAAAACTTTTTCAAGGAAAGTAACCGATTGTTATCACTTTTCCTGTGTGGGGGGTAGAAAACCCTGCTGTTAAAATTTTGGCACCTCACCACTGTGTATAACACTTAATATTTTGCACTCACTTATATAGAACCTTTTCAACTGAAGCGGCAATAATTCAGATTTTTCTTTTCTTTATTTTCTTTTATATAAAGTAGAATAGTAGATAACATATAAAAGAGTTACATATAAAGGTTACAAATAAAAGTGGAAAAGTGGTCACTATATACACAAGGAAATGGAATTGAGTAGGAACACAAAGTTATTAACTAATTAATCTATTATTTATTATATTATATTATTATTATTATTTATTATTAATTAATATCATTTCAAGGACCATAAAAAATATATACTCCAGTAAATACTTAAACCTGAAAAAGGTTCAATTTTGTACTTATACATATTGTTTTTATTTAATTTAATTATAATATGTTATTGTTGTTTAATATAACAGGCCAACTAAAGTGCAATAAAATATACTCAAGTTTTTATTATGGAATCTACTAACAAAAAAAAAAATGTATATTATATATATAATAATATATATATATAATATAATAATCATATATATATATATATTATATATAAATAAATATATTATAATAGTTATAATATATATATATATTATAATATATATGTATTATTCCTTGTTGTTACCTAAACGTGAGGTATATATTAAAAAACATATTATGTACACAGGCTAATGTACCAATTTTTTTATGTTATGTACCATTTGTCTGGATATAAGTAACTATATTTAAAATAATATATAAAGATTTACGATCAAAAATGGTTTTAATTTCCATTCCCTATTAAAAGAAGTTCTGGAATATTATATACGTAATATATAATATATATACTATTATATATATATATAATACTTATATATATATATAATATAATATATATATATGATATATCATTATATAATATATAAAGTAAATATATATACCGTATATATATATTATATTATATACTATATATATACTATATAGATATATATAGTAAATATATATAAATATATATATATATATATAATATATATTTATATATATATATATATATAGTTATAATATATATAATATAATATACTATACTATATATATATATAAAAATATATATATATATACTATACCGTATATATACTAATATCATATATATATATAATATACCGATATATATAGTATATATATATTATATATACGTCATAATATATATATATATAATACTAATATATACCGTATTATTATATATATAATATTATACGTCATATATACCTTATAGTATATATAAAGTATTAATTAATATATAATTATACTAATGACTCATTATACTATATTAATATATAATATATATATATATATTAAATATATTCTAATATATACCGTATAATACTATTAAGGGGTAATTGTGACTGTATTAGTCATTATTACATATACCAATAAGAATATATACCGTCAATATATAATAGATATATACTAATATATTATACTATATATTATATATATATATAGTAATATAATATATATATATACTATTATATATTAAGATATATAATATATTATAGTATCATATATAAATATATATATAAATATACCAATATATTTATATATATATATATATAATACTATATATATATTATATAGTATATATGAGTTTTATAGTATATATATAATATACTAATATATAAAATATATATATATCCGTATATTACTTATATATATAACTTATAATATATAGTATAATTATATATATATATATTCTATATAAGTATACGCATATATATTATACCGATCTAATATATAGAGTTGATATATATTATATATATAGTATATATATATATATATATATATATAATATATATATAATTTTATATATTATACTCATAATTATAGTATAATATATATATAGTTATATATACCGTATATATATATAATATATATATATAATATTATTATTATCCCTGTAATATTTATAATATATAATTATATATAAATTAATATTTACAATGATAGTGGAATTATTAATTAATATTGTATTAATTATTATATATATATTACTCGGGTTGGGCCTCGTGTAGGACCAGTAAGTGTTTAATATTATTATATATAATTACTATTAACCATAACGAATGAATAAAAAATAATTATTGATTCTCTAATTTACTGCTTATATAAACCGAATGTTCATAAAAGAATACGAGTTTACATTTTTTATAATAGATTATTTTGTACTTACCCAAAATAAAGGTTTATTCAGTATTATTATAAATTTTATTATTGAAATTTATTATTTTAATTATGTTGTTATATTGAAATTAGACTTATAACTTAGATTTATTTAATTATATGGGAAGTCGCTTATTGATATTAGAAATTATAGTATTCTTTATTGCGAAGTTATATTTATTATGTAAATATTTATCGATATAATGTGTATTTAACCACTAGTTAATCGTAACCTAATAAGATATTTAGTATATATTATTTTATATCTTTATCGAAGAGTGGACTAAGAGTATATATACATTGAAAAAAACTCTTAATAGTCAAGTTCCTTTAAGTTAAGATTAGATTAACAAATTAATATAAATAAAACATAAATAACTAAATATATTTATTAATTATGTGATTGTGGATAATATTATATAAACTAATATATTATATTATAAATAGTAAATAAATATACCAAATAATTACTCGTAATTATATTAAATTTAAGTTTAACTATATGAAGGCAATTTAAATTTAAATATATATATATAATAATAAATTTAATATATTAATAATAATAATTAAGAAAAGCTAGATATAATATATATATATATAAATATATATACCGTTTATATATATTAGTAACTATAATAAATATGATATAATTAGAATTATATATAAGTAATATAATAATAATAATTATACAATATTATAATTAAATTAATTAATAAAATTTAATAATATAATATATACACGTAATTATTACTGATCATAATAATTAGTAATTAAATTAAATTAAATTAAATAATGTTAAGATAATTAGGGGATATAATATATTAATTAATTATTTAAGATTATTAGGTAAGGAAAATAATATCCTACAAAGAAGCTAAATATTTATGAGATTATATTGATAGAACGTTTCCATTAAGTAATTATAAAGTATTTAAGGGACTCATAATAAAGTATGTTATAATATATATTTCAGTTATGAAGAAATATTATTGTATAAATATATTATCCTATGGATTAATTAAACTTTGTCTTTTAGTTCTATACTTCTAAACAAATAGATATTTATTTCCTACATAAATTAAATAATAATTAATTATAATAATATTTAATATATCTATATATATAATTATATTAATAATTGCATAATATTAATATTAAATTAAATAATTTAATTATATTTATATATAATGATTAAATATAATGTTAAATAATAATATTGAGAACCTCAAATTTATTAATATTTAATATAAATTTTAATATTATTTATAATTATATATTATATATTATATATTAGTGTAGTATTGATATTAATATTATATTAATTGGGATGTAAGTTATTATTATTATAAACCATTTATTATATATTATGATAGTATATAGTTATATGCTAAGTATATATTGATTGACTTCCGAATTATAGTGACCAAAAACATTCTCAATGTTAATTAGTAATGTAATATATGCCTTTACTATAAAGCTACATTTATAGAAAGTGATATTTACTATTCCTGAGTGTGTATATAATATAGACTAAGTTATATGTTTCATTACTTATATCACAGTAGATTATAATTAGTGTGTATTTAATTTGTCATCATCTTCTGGAAGCATTTTGGAGTTTTTTTCATCTCTGTCCACTTTCGAAGATATAAAAATTATACTACTTACTTTAGTTCTTAGATAACGTGGTTACACATTCGGAAATTCAAAAATTAAGTAAGCAATATAAAAAAAAACTATATAATGGCTATGCTAGGCGAAACTAATTTCTGAAAAATAAATCATAGTGTATTAATTAAAATAAACAATCTATAAAATAAAACTATATTATATTTTCAATTAAAGTTATTTAAAATATATATGAATAAACTTTAATAAATTAATCATTAAATATACAATTTCATAAAATAATGAATACTCGATTCTTTTTATGTAACATTTTCAAATAATGTAAGATTGAGTCATTAAGAAATCAATAATTATTATTTTCATTCGTTGAGTATTATTATAATATATATATATATATAACTACTCTTGGTCCATCCGAGGTACCACACCGAGTATTAATATATATATATATATCTATAACTACGTAATATATACAAATTTATATATATTCTCACTTTATTCATTGGCCACTATCTAATACTGATATCGAGTTGGAAAGTTTATTGGATAACCGCGTTGGTTAAGCTCGTAGTTTGAGGAAAGCGGAAGTAAATAGTATAGATTTTAGATGATCTATGGTCTTATCATTAGGCCCAGCTTACCTGGGCATCTTGGGTACATATAAATTCCCCACATTTCTTCTTCTATCAGAGACATTTCGTTCATCCGACTCAATTACCACTTTCTACTTTGTACTCTTCCAGATACGTGGAGTCGTTTACCCAACACCACTCGACCACGTATACATTCGCTTAAACCACACCGACTATCAATTAGCTATCCTTTCTCTAACGAATTAGACTACAAATAATACACCAATACTCTAAAACAATATTATACTTTACATTATTAATTCTCGCTCATTTTACCTCACTTTTCTTCATACAACATCATCTCTCTATACGTATCATTCACTCATTATCATCAATTGTTCTCACATCACTAGTCAATGCTCACTAAGATTGTCCATTATCTGTAAACACATTTGACTGTATATATAGTATCTATACTTTACTTATTCCAGTACTACATAGTACTCTAAACTAATTACATATATAATAATTACACATTAGGTAGCAAACATATGTACCCTCATTAGTATAGACCCTATAGCGGCAGCTCAAATGATACTTTAGATCCCTTTACATTCACCACTGAATTTTAAATATTTGCACCCAGGGCCCCTTCCTGCCATTATCACACTTTCTAATATACAACACTCTATGCATCATTACACTGTATCCTACTTCTCATCTCATAACACGACATACACCTGTAAATTAATATTTAAACTTAGACCGCACTTGTTTCCAGTATACTGTATCATCACCATCTAACTAACTTCACCACTGATTGAATAGTCGTCTACTCACTCACATCAATAACCTTACTCTTATCTACGCTTATACTTCCAAACCACCTCCATTATTACACTACCCTGCTATAATATATCTCTACTATCTAACAAATCATAATCTAACATAATCGGAGTCTAATCTAATAAACCATAATATAATCTAATCCGCATATATAGTAGGGCACCTTATATCCAGTCAATCTCCATTCTCCATTTACATTCTAACACCTATTTCTTGCCATCTCCTACTTCTATATAATTTGCTTTCATAACTCGATTACCTATCAATTATACAAAATTTAGAAAACCAAACGAGACATTAACACAACCCTGTCTCACTTCCGTTTAAGTTAATCACTATAATAATACACAAGTACCAAGATTGTACACCATTTTATTCTTACTACACGCTATTATTTCAACTTATTATCGTCATACATACTTTTGATCCTAGATTTCAGAAGCCTACCACCGAAGACACTTAGTTATATATTCACTAAACACCTGCCATAATACTTCACCTTATAACTCTTTATACATTTTGCTAGTTGCAAATCCATAAAATCATAAATGCAATTTAATTATCGGATCCACCAATAGTGAAATAGCTTAATTTGTATTCATGTAAAGATTTGGATCCACACTATTCCTCTAACCACTCCAACGCACCTTATTTTCTTTCACCACATCAGTCCTTCAGTCACTCGACTATACTTCTTTTTACGATAACCAATAATGCTCTCAGTAGAAGTATACAAACACTCAATATAAATTTTAATTCTTCTATAAATTTCTGCAATTTGATATAATTTACTTTAACCGACTCTTAACTACACAAAAATACCAATCTTACCGCTCTCTCTCCAATCTCCTTTTGGAACTCTTAACCTTCTCATTTAAACGCTTTATTTACAATCATAATCTTCCAAATCCAATACAAATCACCATTACTCTCTTCCGTTCTTGATACATATTCTACTACAGTAAATTTAATCTAATCACACCTGCAGATTTAGCCATTCTTCTAACGTTATCTTACTATTACCCGATACTCCTCCTTTACTAATAACTTATCATTCCCCATAATAATTACTATAATTCTTACCTTCTATGCCCATCAAAACCCACACAACATCACTTAATCACCTCTTTCATTAACTGATTATTATTGATAGCATAGATTTCGAAGTTGTTATTACTATTCCACACTCCCACTCAAATCCATTTCATTCATGTTACAAAATCACCTAATCCCCTAGTTCAGTTTACTTATATAACAGAATTCCCCCTTTATATTCATAATTCTATTATAACCTTATATGCATTTCCTTCCAGAAGTGTACTATTCCTATTACCTTGTAAGTTCCTCCGTTTACATACCTATCTTCCAAACTGATTCTAAATTTCCCCTATGTTTTCTCTATACTACGGATGCACGTTTTTAAGTTATTTCCTTTTTTGGCTCCTTATAGAATTCCAAAGTCATTTACTTTCTTTTGGACTTTACGTTCATTTTCATTTTAGTACATTCAACCACGCTCGTTTATTAACTTAACTGTCATTCTCTCACCTATTTCCTTTGAAACCTTATTATTGGCAGAAATCAAAATTCTAATTTGTTACTTTTCAAATCATCAATTTCATTTCCTATTGCATACTTACTTGTCTAAATTATGCTTCTCTTTCATACTCTTGTTACTCCCAAGCTGTGGGATGTCCAGTATACGTTAATCTGGTGTTCATCAATGATCATGAACCGAGGTTACTAGCGCAGTTACGCATGACATGTATGCGTTACATACTTATCCCTCTCTGTTGCTTGTTCACATATATACTCTACTTCACTCGATTAATTTTATATCGGTACTTGCCTTATATCAGAGATGAATTCATATCGGCTCTGCCAGTATTGTCTACATGATTGTAGCAAGTAATAGTTGAATGCGGTACAATCCCCTAATTCCATAAACATCCATCGCGGATGATTGTTGATTTTTAGACATGTGCGCAATACCCCAGCCCACCACTCACCACAACGCATCTAGAACTTCTGACATCCATATACGCAAGCCGCAATTACTCACTCTACACATGAGTCACTCACTCGGCCGCACCGACACACAACAACAAAAATTCGCCACATACAAATAACAGAATGTCACTAATACGGGAATGTGAGCGCTCACTGAAAATTCTAATCACATATACTATACGACCAAGTACTACATGTTAGATCATTGCGAGTTGAATCTTAAGGCACTTCTCGTGTGTGTTCTGAAGGTAAGTATATGGGTTAATACTTATACATATATAGTGACCCCGCTCTCTTCATCGAGAAAACAATTCTAATTCTAACGGCTTACTTTACTTAGTAACCATATCATTGCATTTGTGCAATCTGCCAGACCGCACCCAAAAACCTCACCGCGCTATGATATGCCATCGTGTTTTGATCACCTATCTCAATACCGAGTGAATA
>JABUQX010053185.1:0-22500 GCA_015478945.1 Trachelipus rathkii
AAATTTTGTTCATCTGATGTTGGAAAATTGTAAATATTTGTAATTCTCTTATTTTTGTTATGTTATTAACTGGTTTCATCAGATTTTGAAAAATTGTAATTATTTAAAATTCTCTTATTGTTGTTAATCTCTGGTTTGCGCATTCAAAAATTTGTTACTCTTATTACCCTCCAGTTAATGCTGCCACCCTTTTCACTGGGTGAAATTTAAAGGGGGGGGGCTTAAATTTAGTGGGGAGGGATATAAAGGGGAGTCTTTTCCTATGATTCTCAGTCTGAACCTAGAGCCAATACTGGAGTATATATTAAAGTATATTATAGCTTATATGATCATCAGTGTCATTTTTATTTGTTATTTATTTATTAGACATCACTCAAAAAGTTGGCTCTAAAGAACATATACTATAAAATCTTATTATTTCCAGAACTCCTTGAGAAACAAGTATTGTTTAATATTTTTGAATTCTTTAATTGTCTTAAGTTGATTTTGTTTCTAAACTGTCATTGTTAAAGTTAATAGTTCATGAAATTTACTGTATGTGGATTTGCTTTCTAAAGCATTGAAGTATTTGATTGTATTGATGTTCAGAAAGATACTGCACAAGTTGGATACTTCACCAGTGCAGACTTTCATGCAATGTAAATATTCAAAATTCATCTTAAGTCACAAACAGGAGTATTAAGAAGAATAGCTCAAGCCCCTTGTAGAATTTTTATGAACATAAAAAAGGGGTTCCAGAGCTTGGTTCCAGAGCTTGGTTTCAGAACTTGGTTTTTCAAAACTTGGTTTTGGGCTGGATTTGATCTTTGGCTTTTGATCCTGGATAGAATTCTGGACGTGCTTTTCGATCCTTTGAGTTAAATTCCTGAAACTCAACCTGTTCTTTGAGTTCTGTCTTTCTACTTATATTGGGAATTGGACACCTATTTATATCAGTTATATACTCATATACATCTTTAAAGAGAAGCAATCTTATTGTAAAAGATAAGTGAAACTTATTAAATTGTACTTACATAATATTACCACTTCTACGACTTTCATGTTCGTTGTTTGGTTATTTCTTAGTTTCGCTGCGCAAACCAGTTTAGTCTAATTCTTCGACATTCAGTCGGTAAATGTATATAACTTGTTTTTCTAAAATTGCTTAATTGCTTATTTTTTATATAATTTGTGTGTTCAAATTGCTTAATTGCTTATTCTTTACATAATTTGTTTTGCTCACATTGCTTAATTGCTTATTCGCTTATTTTATTAAATCTATACTACTTTTCTGATCTTTCTTTGAACCTTTTCATCTATCTACAATACCTGGATTTATAAATTGATAAATAATTGCGAGAGTGTTAATGAGTTAAATTACAACTACATCGGCGTCACTGAGAATAACTCACCCCCAAGTTTACGTGGTTGCCCGCGCTAATACTTGGGTTCAGCGACACTACCTCCCGGTAGGAAAAGTCGCCTCTACCATCAGTTATTCGGAAGAACAAAGACCAGAGCTACGCTACTTTCAAGCGAGACTACCAACTCAGATACTATTTATGACGCTTTGAAGGTATTTATCTAAGATATTGAATTGGATTTTTGTAATTTAAAGTTATTTTTTTCCATTGTTTCTCTTTTCTTAAGACTCAAATTTCTGGGAAGTGACGCTTTTCTGTGGACGATCACTTCCCCGCTACATATATATAGTATATTAGTGATGGGACGATTATGAAATTTTTGCCGATGACGATTGAGATGAAACCGATATGAAATTTTTGTCGATGACGATGACGATGACGATGACGATTAGTTGAAAATTTTTTTAATTTCTTTTCTCTCTCTCTCTCTCTATATATATATATATATATATATATAATATTATATATATATATTATATATATATAGTATATATATATATATTATATATATATATACTATATATATATTTATATATAATATATATATATATATATATATATATATATATACACTTATATATTATATTATATATATATATATATATATATATATATATATATATATATATATATATATTATATATATTATATAAGGCTGTAGACAGGGGGTCAGGGGGTTCAACCTCCCGAAATTATTTTTAGCGATGATCAAAATTTTTTGATACCCTAAGTCTCTTAATAATAATATAATTAATATAATAATACTAATTATAATAATAATAATAATAATAATAATAATAATACATAATAATAATAATAAATAATATAAATTGAATGAAAATGAAAAGTATTTATTAATGGAAATGAAGAGACATATGTTTGGGGTCCGTAACAATTTCTTAGGTCAAGTGACTGTTTCTCATACATGTATAAAATATTAAGACCAGGGACTTTAAATGTAAGGTTTCCAAGTTTGGCAAGATGATTGGCAAATTGCTACCTCATAGTAAGGGAATAATGATGATTGTATTAAAGATTTAAAAGATAAGGAGGGAGCTGTAAATCGTTGATGGGATGAGCAGGTTCATTCCTTCAGCTAAATCCTTCTTTCCTCATTCATTCTTCTAAAACTAAATCTTTCTTTCCTCATAATCCTGTTCGATCGTGCTTGTTCTCTGGCCATTCGGGCTAGAGACAGTAACGGGGGTGGAAAAATTCTCGTTTCTCCTATCACTCATCGCTATTTTTCATTTAGCTAGAAATCGTTGCGGGGATACTTTCGACGAGCAAAAGCGGGCTTTCATCAAGGAAAGTGCGCTAACCTCATTGGTTCTACTGACAAATCTTTCGTCTCTAGCAACTTCTGTAAATCTCTTTCCTCCTCTTGTTCGATCTGATCATTGTGTGCTAATTCTCCAACTGAAAAGGCTAAATCTCATTCGCCTCGCTCAACTATTATTCTCTGTTCTCAATACTACCAGTTTCCCTCAGTGTTCGGAAGCTCTCACATGTCCAACTAATTCCGAAAAAAGGCAGCCGCTCTGATCTCTTCTTAACTATTCGCGCGCTGTATGTCTCACTTTATTCCTATCTTAAGGATCTTTTTGAACCCTTCTCATAACTCACTTTCTTAGATCATTTCTGGAAATACTCATTCGATCGCACAGTACGGCTTCTCGTTGCACGAAGTCTACTGGCGATATACATTCTATCACCGATTATGGTTTTTCGCTCTTAGGAACTAGGGTGAGACTTACCGTGGTGCGCTTGGACATATCCAAAGCATTTGACCGAGTATGGCACGCATCACTGCTCTCCAAGCTTCCCCTCCTTTGGGTTTCCTTCTCTTTGCTACTTATGTCTAGCTTTCCTTTCAAATCGCTCAATATCGGCTTGTTGATGGGGGGGGCAACTTCTTCTTTTCTGTCAATAGTGAATGTTCCTCAGGGTTCTGTCTTATTCCTACTTTATTCCTACTTTTCATTAATTGTTCCTTCTCACCTGCACCTCTACTCTATCCACTCTTTTCCGATGACTCGACCCTTCATTCTTTAACTCATATCAATTCTACTGCCTCTTTTACTTCTAGAATTCCATCTCGTCTTAATCTTTCCGATTTTAATTCTCGCTGATGGATAGAAATAACTTTGGTGAAATTCAATTCTTTAAAAACCCAAAAACTTCTACAAAACTCCTTCTCCAAAATACCTTCTTACTTTCCTATCTCTTTGACGGTTCTCTCGTTCTCCTGTTGACAATATAAACATCTTTGGGCCTTAACATGACAAAAAAATGTCTTTGGAAACCTCATATCGCAACGGTTGCTAGGGCGGGTTCAAAGAATGGAAGTTCTGTTGACTGTGAGACTTCCCCTCCTTTTCATAGTTGCTCCGCTATACAAGGTCCCATCCACCATGTATGAGTACTGGTCTCATAATCTGGAGAGGGGCTCTGCTATCACCCGGTTTTTGACAGGGTCGAGTCAAAGGCAAAAAAGGCTTATAAACTGTTCTGTACTTTTCAGCTCACTTGACCCTCTATCTTGCCGGAGGCGATGTGTGGTGCTTTTATCTCTATCCCTATAGGTAACCGCATCGGCAAGGTGCTCGAGGGAAATTATCACTCGCGTACACATTTACGCCTCTTCGTAGCACAGGGGTGGCTGTATCTGGCGCACGAGTTCATTGTGTTGACATTGGTAATCCAGCAGGCCTAGTTTGCTGTGTGCTTCCTTCTTTCCCACCACTCTGTTTTCTGTGGAATTCTCTTCTCTTCTGTATTTCCTACTGAATGTAATCTCCTCACTTTAAAGCTGCGTTCTGTGCTCATATGCGTAATTTGCGCTAAGAGGGTGAACTTTTGCGAGTATACACCCCTACTTGAATAGGGCTTTGCCCTGTGGTGGGGACAACTGTAAAAAAAAATCCTTGAATGGGCAGATATTTGGCAATGAACTGAATCTCTATTCCCCCATCCAAAACATTATTCAGTTTATCCCAGAAAATCGTACTCTCTGCAACTTAACCTCAGATGAATCATATGTCGCTGCTTAAAATCTTTGACCTTTTCGAACTTAAATTTAACCTTTAGACTTTTCTAGTACCTCACACACACAAATCTACATAGCCTCTCTTAGAGAGCTACGGGGCGGGAATTTTTGCCGGGGCCGGGGCGGGGCCGGGCTGCTCTATTTTAGCCGAGGCCGGGTTGCTAAAATTAGAATGTAGTACAAAACACTGAAAGTTTTAAACTTAGTATGCATATTCAATAATAATTTCAAATTAATTAATAATTATATTTTATAAAAAAAAATACATTTATTAATTTCAAATTAAATAAATCATTTAGATAAGAAAATTTTAGAAATAATTCATTTTTTAGAAAAATAAGTTGTATTAAAATATAATATATATATATATATATAATATAGTATATTATATATATTATAATATATATATATATATTATTATTATATATATATATATATTATATATATATATTATATATATAATTTAATATATATATATATACGGTATATATATTATTATTATATATATATATATATATATATATATTATTATATATTATATATATATATATAGGTATATATATAATATATATATATATATATATATATTATATATATATATATAATAATCTATATATTTATATATATAATAATTATATATATATATATATATATATATATATATATTATATATATATATATATATATATATAATCCAGGGTGCACCCTTAATATTGCGAAAAAAATTCAGTATGATATTTCCTTGCATAAATATAAGATAATATGTTTCAATAAACATTTACCGAAAACGCCTTGTTTCCAAGATACAAGGTGATGAAACTTTGTGGGACATATCTGATTATTCCATTGCCCGTCCGTGCTACATCTCAACCTTATAATAAGCAAAATAGCCCGGGCGGGGTGACGTGACCCCTTTAGGTATAACTTGGTCTCCCGACTCTTCCCTAATGCACTTTTGGAAATTTTTTTTTTTGTAAATCACGCCCCTAATAGTCGGGCATAAGCACACAAAAAAAATAATTAATGGCATTTCATATTGAAGATCTATTAAAGTTGAATACGCCGAGTCAGCCTGACGTGAGGGGTGAAGCGGACCACCATTGAGGGTGACTCGGACCATCTGTTTATTAATTCGTCTTTTACGTATAATTATCAATGTTATAGTTTAAGCTTCTAACATTACAACAATGTTCTTTGCAAATTAAAATGCGTAATAAGTAATAAAAATGTCAATAATGATAAATAAACAACGAATATAAATAAGGTGGTCCGATTCACCCCTTTATGTCAGCGTGATGGGCAGTGTTTTGATCCTCGTTCTTTTTTTAATTAAAATTTGTTTTTTTTTTTTTTTTTTTTTTTTTTTTTTTTTTTTTTTTTTTTTTTTTTTTTTTTTTTTTTTTTTTTTTTTTCATTTTTTAAAAAATTTTTACTTAATATAATTAACTTTTTATCATTTAATTAATTATACGTAATAAATGTCAATAATAATACGTAAATACGAAAAACAATGGTGGTCCGAGCCACCTGCTCCATCAATTTTTACGGCGGGGGTGAATCGGACCAAGTTAGGCCGTTTTTTTTGCCACTAATCACTTGCTTGGAACAAAAATTTAGTTTGCAGTTTAAAGCTAACATACTCGAGTGTTTCCCGAAAAAATAATTAAAATCGATCACATTTTTCATTTTATGACGAAAGTGAAAAAAATCACTTATCACAAGTGAAGTTCTTGAAGGAAATTTTGTAACCCCTACTTTATTAGATTTTTTAAAAATAATAAAAACTTTTCTAGAATTAAATATGATCTAACATAAAACTTGTAGTACTACGGTGGCTTATAAATGACGAAAAAAAATTTTTTTTTTTTTATTATTTTTTTATTTTATTTAGAGTGGACCGACCATCACCTCCTAAAAGAGGCGGGCTGGTCACCCGCCCCGACCTTATATCGTAGGAAAGGTTAACTACTGTTATTTACTAGTTGTAATCTCGGCTTCATTTATACATATACTAGTCGTGTTCGCATCAAGTCTGTGTTCAAGTGTTGCTCATATTTTCAAAATGAAGTACACAAATAGTGAAATGCGCGTATGCATTTTGGTTTACGGTCGTACGAATGGTAATTTATTAGCAGCATGCGTCTCTATGAAGAAATGTACCCCCTAATCGTGTCATCCCGCATCATACTATGTTTGCACGTCTCCATCAACGTCTTAGAGAAACAGGAAAGTTTTAAAAAACTTACTAATGGAAACGGGCGACCTCGCACAGTATAAACTCCAGATGTCGAAGAACAGGTTCTCCAAGAACTTGAGGACAGTCCTACAACAAGTACCAGGAAGATTGCTGCAACACTACATGTAAGTCATTCGACAGTTTTCAGGGTATTGAAAAATCAACTTCTGTACCTTTATCACATCCAACGAGTGCAGGCACTTGTACCAACAGATTTTCCTGCGAGAGTAGCTTTGTGTCGATGGATGCAACAGAAATTGCAGACAATCTCACCATTTAGCAGAAAATATTGTTCACCGATGAGTCAAATTTTTCCAGAGATGCCATATCGAACTTCCAAAACAACAACAATCACATATGGGCTTATGAGACACATGCAATAGTTGAAGCCGCCATCAACACCGAGTTTTCATTGAATGTATGGGTCGGCAATTGTGGCGACCATTTGATAGTTCATTCTTTTTACCAGCTTACTGGAGACGTTTATCGCCCATTTCTTGAACATGACTTGCCTACACTACCGGAAGACGTCCCATTTACAATTAAGATCGAAAATGTATTTCATGCAAGACGGCGCTCCAGCTCATTTGTTTAGTTGCTCGTAACTATTTGAACACTTTATATCCACGCCGTTGGATAGGTCGAGGAGGTACAGAACCTTGGCCTCCGCGGTCTCCAGACCTAAATGCATGGTTTTCCTTTTTGTGGGGTCAAACTTGAAACATAATGGTTTTATACAGCAACAGTTGAAAGTCCGAAGAATTAAGGGCTCGCATAATCGCATCTTGTGACACAATTCGGCACACCCGTATATTTGAACGTATCCGCCAATCAATGCGCCGCGAATAGAGGCCTGTATTGCCACTGGGGTGCTCATTTTCAACATTTTTTATAACCTTAGTGCACCATTGCTTCGTAATATTTTGTTGTATATATCTTCCGTGCAGTATTGTATGGTTTTAAATAACTAACTTAATTGGATTGACTTTGTTAATTCCTTCCAATTTAGTTTTAGTTTAAATGTTACTTATATGTTTTAAATAGGTTTATCACCTTGTAATCTTGGAAACGAGCGCTTTTCCGGTGAAATGGTTTATTGACACATAATTATCTTATATTTATGCAGGGAATATCATACTGACTCTTTTTTCTCAATATTATGATAAACAACCCTGTATATATATAGTATATATATATATATATATATATACTTATATATATATATATATATTATTATATATTATATATATATATATATATATATATATATCTATATATATAATAATTTATATATTATATTATATATATTATATATAGTTTTATATTTTAGTTTTAGGTTATAAATATTTTGAAAAAGATTTCATTAATCTATTATATAAATAAATTTACTTTAAAATAAATAAATACATTTAATGGTAATACTGTTGACTCAGATGAATTTTAATTTAATCCCTTATATTCACCCCCTAATTATGTTTGTAACTTCATAAATACCTCAAGCTAACTTGGTAATTACTAGATAAGAGTTTGGAAATAGAAGATTAATTTAGGCTGATTGAGTTTAAATCAAAGTTTAAAGTTCTTTCAACCTGCAAGATTGATTTTTGGCCGGGGCCGGGGTTGCTAAAAATGGCCGGGGCCGGGGCCGGGGCGGGGGGGGGCGGGGGCGGGGGCGGGGCCGGGGCCGGGGGGCCGGGGCCGGGGCCGGGCCGGGCCGGGGCTACCCTAGCTCTCTACCACAATTCACTCATCAGAATTGCAAATCTTCTATCCCCTCTCATTCCTTTCCACAGCAACACAAACACATTTCACACCACACCACTCATTTCAACGTTTCCTTTTCACCTTTGTTTCAGTCACAGAGAGAAATCAAAATTTGCCCTTTCTAAGATCATCATCACTCTCTCCTCTTCTCCTCAACATCTATTCCTCTGACATTTCATATCAGATACGATTCATACATTTTTCGCGAAGGACTAGAAAGGCGCTTAACTGGCGATCACGACCTTCCTCCTAGGCATCGCATCAGCTTGCCTGGAAAGATAAGTGTAGTAAGGTCACCAACTAACTACCACTTCCTTAGTCGCCTTCTACGACACACAGGAATACGATGTGGGCAATTTTTTCTCCTACCATATGGATATAAGGGATAGGGATGTCTGTAAGATTGTTGTCTAGAAGAAGGGGTGTGGATATAAGTATGTGTATATGATATGTTGTCTGGAGGATGAGTGTGGATATGAACGCATAACAGAAAGCCGAACCATTAGGCACTGGAATGTCATACATACCATAAGCAAAAGCAAAAATGGGTGTGTGTATTATATATATATATATATAAAATATATATATTATATAATATATATATATATATATATATATATATATATATATATATTATATATTTTTTTATATTTTTTTTATATATATATATTTTTTATAAAAAATTATTATATTATTATTATTATTATTATTATTATTATTATTATTATTGAGTTTTTATATTATTCCAAAATCTTAATATTGTGTTCAATTATCGGTCAAAATAATCGGGCGAAATTTGCCCGATGCGATGGACGATTGAAAAAATATGCCGATTTTGCCGATGACGATGACGTTGACGATTAATCGTCCATCACTAATATATATATATATATATATATAATATATATATATATATATATATATATATATATTATAGCCCTAATTCGTTTTTTTTTATTATATAGCTACTATATAAAAATAATGTCTTGCAAATTTCAATAATTTTTTAAAAATTAGTTACGTACACTTTGTCTATAACAAGGTAAAGTTAATAATATATATACCTACCTATATAAAAAAAATTTGATTATAAAAAAATATTAGTGATATCGATTTATTGATAATCTGAAACACATTTCAACAGTGATTCTTCATCCCTACACGAACAAAACAAAGCCAAAAAGTTGTGATTTTTGTAGCGTTTTTTTAAATATTTTTATTGAAAATATAAACTTAAAATGTAGCTACATCAATTTATAAAAAAAAAAAAACTTCAAAGATTTTTTTAATACTGTTTGTGTAAATTAAATATTTATAGTTTTAATACAATATTTACATGAACTCAAGGGTAAACTGCATTTTTTAATTTATTTAATTTATTATCTATTTTATTATTTATTTATTTTATTATTTAATTAATTTATTTGTTTATTTATTTTTTTTTTTAATTTATTTATTTATTTATTTATTTATTTGTCCTAAATATCTGTCCTTTATAAAATATGATCTGTGGCGTATTTTTGCTTGTGGCGATTTTTTTTTGTGAATGTGTTTAGAATATCGATCTAAAATTTGACACATCCGCTGCATCTGTCCTTCATCCTCTCACAGAGCTCCTTTGCACGAAGAGGAGAGGTATCTCGTCAAGGTAGAGTGGACGGAATAAGGTCGTATTGGTTTCACTTCTCCCAAATATGCGCTTGCGGACACCACTCTCCTTGTCCACCCACAGGACTCTGCACCAACTCGCCTTTAGGTTTATGCCTTCGATTTCGCGGTCGGAGTCATCCTGCAGCAACACCCGAGTGGTTCTTGGTCTCCTCTTGCCTTCTTCTCGAAGAGGCTACAGCCTGCGAAAACCTTAAAGCGCCTTCGGCAGAGAACTGCTCGTAATCTACCTGGCAGTCAAACACTTCAGATACTTTCTGGAAGGTCGGGAATTTCACATTCTCACATATCACAAGCCGATCACTTTCGCTATGGCATCTCGAAATGAACGACACTCGTCGAGAGAAGCTCGTCATTTGGAATATGTTTCCCAGTTTATGACAAACATCCGCCACGTCCCAGTTATGGATTTAATTGACATAGGAAATAACAAAACAATAAAAACAATCAACAATCATAAATATAGAAAATTCTACGAATCATATATAATAAAAAATACTAAAAATATGAATAGAAACCGTGGGAACTACTACATGGACGAAATAAAAAATGAAAACTTAAATCTACCTCTTGCGTAGTTACGACAAAAATAAAAACGGGATAAAAATTTAGAGAATAGTAACCAACCGCTAAAAAACTAAAAGCGGAAGAGTTACAAACCATCATGTTCTTGTATAACGCTCCCTGAAAAAGGTGGGGGGAAATCTCACATGAAAACTAGAAGGTGTTAATAAGAATCTTAACAAATCCTATTCAAATGTATATAGATGTTATAATTTGGGAAATGTTTCAATAAAGTTATATTTAAGTTCCGATTTTTAAATATGAGCACTATCTCTCCGACCAAGCTATGTCTTTATTTTTTTTAATAATCTAAACAGCAAAATATTGCTGCACAATTCTTATTAATTATCAAGGTGATTTCAGTGAAGTGAAATTAGTGCATGAATCGTGTTAATCAATAAGGTTAAAAGAATAAACTACGCCGAACACGTGTAGGCCTACACCTCAATTCAAAATGCGAACGAGGCTAATAGTAGGGCAGAAAAGCATAGAACAAATTTACATTGTAGGTTGGGAAAGATTTACTTTCAAACGGAGCTTCGTTCGTATGTAGATATACCTGAAGCGCGTGACGTCATAGTCCAACGTCAGAATCTTCATGGGTAACGTTTGACTGTGACGTCAGAAGTTGCGTAGGTTACGCATCTCGTCAGTGTTATATATATTTTATCGGGATGCTTGTTTGAAGTTAGTGGGCAAACCAAAAGGATTGATACAAAGACTCGATTGCAGTTGAATTTGTATTCATAAAAAGATTCGGACCCCAATTACCATGGCAAAAAGAGAAAATATCACATGCTTAAATAGCTTTGCCTTCATCAACAGTAAAATCCTAATTCTTGTGAAGCAATTAGCAAGCGTCGATGTCGGTGCGAAAATAGCGGCGAAGATAAAGGCGTATTTTTGATTTGGCAAGAAATTCTTCTAAAAGGAAGAAAGTTACTTCACTTTTCTCATTTGATTTGTCATATTCTTTCAAACGGAGTGGAAGTAAAATTTCAATAGCGAAATCAGGAAATTTTTCTCTTCCATGCACAAGGTTGCTATTTTTTCGTTCTTATTCGTTCTTAATTTTATTCTTTGAGTTTTGTGACGTCACATGAAATTCGTAAAAAAAATGTTTTTTTTTAATGTTTTAAAAGTTTTTTCGAACCACTATTTTATCTTCGAAATATATTTAATTATGTTGTTTCCCAAAGAACTGGTGAATATAATTAATAAAAAAATTACAAAATTGAGAAATTTTTATTTTATGTTATGACGTCAACTCTCGAAGTGATCATGTTTTAAAAAATGTTTAGTTTATATATATAGTATATAATATATATATATATATACTATATATATTATATATATATATTTATATATATATATTATATATATTATATATATATATATATATATATATATATATATATATATATATATATATATATATATATATTATATATATATATATATATATTATATATATATATATATATATTATATTATATATATATATATAAATATATATATATATATTAATATATATATATATTATATATATATTATATATTATATATTTATATATATATATATTTTTAAAAAATTAATTTAATTTTTATAAATAAAAAAAATATAAATATATATTTATAATATTATATATATATATATATATATAATATATATATAGTATATATATATTAATAAACTATACTAAAAAATCCCTAATTAATAGGCCTTTATAGGCTTAGGGAATGTGCTGTAAAATGTTAAACATAACCTTCAAAACCGGAAGATGTCCATGATTTAGAATTTATAACATAGCGAATGATATCCAGAACGTCCTTGCACATTAGGAAGAAATCTTGCCAAACTCTAAACGCCTTAAATGAGAACGATACTACAAAAATATTGCCATATTTGCTTTTGCCATAGTGAGAAAATAGTTCGTATAAACTCCGCTTTTGCATTTGCGTGCTATGTTGGTAAAATTGACCTGACCTCATCACCACAGATACTCCCCTGCAGTGCTGAAGGAACGAAACTATTCCAAATAGCGCGCCGGCCATCGAATGTGCCTACCCCTACTCGATATTCTAGTAAGCAATTGTGATGGAGTCTGGACAGGATTCCCAGATTGAGAGCGAATGATCGGGCCAGTCGGAACGTATGCTTGTGTCGTAAGAGTAGCCTGAGGTGGAGCTGGAGGTGAAGAATCCTGAGCCGGAGTGGAAGAAGGCAAGGGTGATGATGACCGTGCGGGTGGAGTCTGAGCCGGTCGTATTGGTGCTGTTGGCTGCGGAGAAGGAGGGGGAGGAGGATAAGGAAGAGGATCAGAAAAAGGGAGAGGAAGAGGAGAAGGAGGAGGAAGAGATGCAGGAAGAGAGATAATGGAAACGTTACAAGAACGATTGAAGGGGGAGAATGAGCAAAAGGTAAAGAAGGAGGTTTGCCTCGAAGAAAAGCAGGCTTAAGGCTAGTCGATTGGAAACTGACTTCTGGTGCGTCGTGGGACTTGAATCGTAAAGAATTTCTTCTTCCTAAGTATCACAAAAAACTAATCCTTTTTATTTCGTAACTTCATAGTTTGGAGAGCGGTGCGGTGGGAGTCATGTCGAACAAAGACATGAGTGCAGGAAGAAAGGTCCTTAGGAATATAGGAATGCACCTTGTGTGAGCGAGAAGGAGTTGGTCTCCACGACGAAGCACAGCGCCTCAAGCGGGTAAAATAAGCAGGTCGGCTGTAGAAGGAGGAGAAGACTGTGAAAAGAAATCACCAGGGAGACGAAGAGGAGAACCATACACTAATTCAGCAGCCGAAAGTGCAGATCCAATTTTAACAGCGGAACGAATGCACGCTTACAAAAAGGAGAGCGTCAGTCAATTTTCCGGCATTGGGTTGGGAGCTAGAAGAGAAGCTTAGCTGACGGTGGAAACATTCAACAATGCCGTTCGCTTTTGGGGTTAAAAGAAAAGTCGTGTGAATCTTCTCGAACCAAGAAGATTCATCAAAAATCTCTCCATAAGAAGGATACAAAGGTCTACTTGGTCTGTGACGGAAACGGCACACCACAAGCGCGAATCCAGTGGCCAGAAAGCTTTTAGCTAGGATTCCGACGTTGGCGCAGATCGAGAGGGATAATGCCTCGGTCCATCGTGTGAGCCAATTAGCACGTAGATAATGTACTTCTTTAAGCGGGAAAAGGCGAGGCCAGAGGTCCAACGCATGTTGATGTGGAACCGTTCAAATGAGCACCAGGGGGTAAGAAAGTGCTTAGCGGGGACTTGGTGTGACGATGGAGCCCTTAGAACGCTGGCAGGGAAAACAGTGCCACACCAAGTTGCTACGTCGGGCATTCGATCAGGCCATACAAATAGGCAGCAGCATTTTGCGTGAAGCCTTCAAATGCCACGGTGGGAACAGCGAGTGAAGATTGAGAAGACAAGCCTTACGGCAACGATGCATGTACGAAAGGACGAGGAGAGCCCTGAGACAACATCGTACAGAAGTCTCTTCTCTATTTCAGGCCACAGTTGGAGGCACTCCAGTTGAGAGTAAGAAAGTCTTGTGGAAGTGGCAGGAATCTTCGGTAGTCTGGCTCGCCATCAGCGTCGTAGTGATGTTGGGTAAGGTGAAACCGTGTCGATTTAATACGGGAGAGAGCGTCGCAGTGAAGTTGTCCCGCACCTGAAAATTATGTCTGACATCAGTGGTGAAACTGTGAGACATCCTCAACGGTGACGAGCCTTCTTCGATGAGCAGTGCCCGTTCGTTTCCTAGAGACCATCGAGTAGTAAACGAAAGGTAAGTGGGTTTTGGATCAGTGGAGTTTGATTGGGAACTCAAGACCCTCCAGAGCGTGTCTTCAGGAGGTTTTGCCAACTTGCGAGAGAAAATAGGCGAGGGAAGACCACATGCTCCGTTCAGGAGCTGCCTTGAAGGAACACATCGATTCAGCACAAACTCGAGGCATCTAACTGAACTCTGGTCGGAGCTGAGTCCTGGGGGTGGACTAAGAGTGTGGCTGAAGCGAGTTGACTTCTTTGGAAGCTATCAAAAGCACGCAATACTTACGTCAGAACAGGTCCCACTTATCGTAGAACTGCTTCGGCTGCTTGGAGGTGGTGAGAAGCGGTGACGGGGTCGAATAATATCACAGGCCCGATTTAAGAACGATGGTAGAAGTTAGCTATCGAGGGCGACGAAGCTGCTTCTGAGTAACAGGCCTAGGGAAGGTGGAATGGCCTCGACGCGCTCTGCAAGAGGACAGATACCATCAGCGGAGACAGTATGTCCTAGAAAGGTAAGAGAGAAGGGACACCAAAAACACACTTTGCCGGGGTGAGACGCATGCCACATTCGTCCAACCTGGCAAAGACGGCACTTAGATGTTGCTCATGCTCGGCAGGAAAAGTAGTTACAGCCAGTGATGGGCACGGTACATGAAAATTGGTTGGGCGATACCGGTACATCGGTACTTCGAAAAATAGCTTGGGCGATACCGGTACTCGTTCTTTGGTGAAAAGCGTTTGGGCGAGTAACGGTACTGCCGGTACTGTATCGACCGGTAGCATTCGATACATAGATACATTTTCATATATGTGGGAAAACAAATACTGATAAATGAAATTTCAATAAAAATAGTTATAATATTAGCTATTAGTTTGACTTAATATTGTATGTTGTTTCTGTGCTATCTCTTTTAGATTAATTTATATATATATTATATATTTATATTATATATAAATAAAAAAAATTTATTATATAAAATATTTATATATATATATATATACTATATATATTATATATATATTAATATATATATATATATATATATATAGTTATATTATATATATATATTAATATATAGTATATAATATGCAACAAGGGAATATTCCCGTAATGATGGAATTGAATTTTTAAATTCTGTTTGGAATAAAAGTGTCTTAATTAAATCGGAGTTATTTTTGCTATTCATTATAGGTTATCGCGTATGCACAGTATGCGAATTTCTCATGAACCTCCGAATTTTCAATAAAACCGTGTAGTTTCGATGCTGATATTGGCAGTTCTATGGCAGAAATTATGTAGTTTTCATTGAGAACGTCATCCAATCCAAAACGTTTGTTTTCTTGGCAATCCTCGTGGGAAGATATTTGCAGCATATGTGTCAGCGGGGAATAGTTATTACCAATAGTTAGTTGTAATACGTTCAGAAAAGTCTGAATGGGGGTAGAAACCCATATAAATCCTCCATGAAGGGCATATCAAATTTATGTGTAATATTTAATATACATTTGCTAATATTGTCAGCCAACTAAAGTTATGAATTTCGAACGGTAACTATTGAACACACTACTCTGTTGGATCGGTATCCAGTTATTGTCACAGTCAGCGGAGACTTAAGAATGTAATAATCGTGTGTCGTTTTAGCAAGTATTTGTATATGGTGTATAACATTCCGATAACACTATTGCCTAAAATAATATTATTACTGAGTGGGCAACCATTGGATGACTTGACGGGATTATGGTTTGGAGGTCGTTTGATTCTTACTGAACAGAGAATGCGCACTAGAGGACGGACGGTGTGATTGACGGCAGATATCCAGATCGTTTTGAACTCGTCATTCCTCATCTTAATTTGGTTGTATGTACAGATTGTACAACAGGTTTTTCAAGAAGAATAAGGTTCCGACAACTCAGCCTCTCGCCACCCAAGTCAACCTCCACCCGACCCTTGACATGGAGTTTGAATTCTTTATTGTATACCATGGAACACCCAATAACCTACTTACGGCAGACAAGAACGGTACGGTGCATTCTACATATGTACAACATTTTCATTACAGAGCACACATTGTGCACGGTCTGCATCCCGGCGATCCCGGACGTTGGTTGTAGTTCGTAGTCCAAATGTGTTCCATGTTTGACAATAAACTTGACGGGCAGTTCCGTATTTTGTGGACGGATGAGGCCAGGTTTACCAATATTGGCATGATTAATGGGTGGAATTATCGGTACTGGACCGAGGAAAACACCGCATATCACCTACAGCACGCGACACCAGGTAGTTTACTCCATAAATGTGTAGTGTGAACTGCTAGATAATATACTGATCGGGCCGGACATTTACCATAGAAACCTAGATAGCGAATGAAATCAAGAATTTCTGGACACTACTTTGTCAGACCTTCCTTGTGACGTACCATTAAGAAAACGTCAAAAATTTGTACTACCAGCCATGAAGGATGCCCAAGCACATACATCAAGGGCTTGTGCTAACCATCATCTAAACGTAAACACAGCCCCTGTGGTGGATAGGAACAATGGGGTCCTATTCTGTGGCCTCCTAGATCACCGGCTTACTCAACTTGAGTATTACCTGTGGGGCTACACCTGAAGAATCGTGTCTACGGTGGGTAAACAAACAACACCTATATCATCTGTTAATTACCTCTTAAGTCGAATCACTTACGCTTGTCCGATAGTCGACTCCGAAAATATCACATTGACAATATGACAAGGGTGGATCAGACGGGCTGAACTTTGCGTATCGAATAAGAGCAGACATTTCGCGCACCGCGTATAATGTATACATGCATATACGATGAAGAATGTACTATATAAATCAGAAGGTACTACAGGAAAAGGATATCATACTATACCGAAATAATCACTATGTATGGACTGTAAAATAAACGATGTGTTCAAGAGTTTATAAATCATTTCTGTTATAAATCATAACTGTTCATCGTAACTAACTATTAATAGTACCTAATATAAACGTACGCTGTATATGGGGGTTTTGGCCCTCATTCACGATGTTCTAAACCTATTACAACTAACATTTTGTTGGTAACCTAATTACGGCAGCAAGCACGTATTTTTGCCGCGTTTATTGAGAGGTAACTACCATTTGAATCGAGATGACTGTCTCTATGAACCATTGGAGTGTTATTATAATAAAATGCAATTTAATTTATGGAACCACACGATTTTATTGAAAATTCGAAGGTTGCATTTGAGCAAATTAGTCAATACTGACAGTAGGCTCGCAGCGGCCACAGAGACGCTCTTTATTTCCTACAAGTTTCTAATAATTTGAACATCATTAGGAAATCAATTCCGTTGTTTGACCGTATGATTAGCTGAGACCACACCACACACACACGACAACACACACACACACACACAACACCCACAACACACCACACACACCCACACCACACACAAGCTACACACAACACACATATACACCACACACCACACTACACTACACATCACACACAACGCACACACACAACACACACACACACACACACACACGACACCACAGACACACACCACACACAACACGAACAACACACACACAAACACACACACGGTACATCACACACACACTATATATATATATATATATATATATAATATATAATTATTATAATATATATTTATATATATATATATATATATATATTATATAATGAGACTGTTTGTGTTATACGGAGAATGGGTCATTTTTGAATTTAAAAAAAATAAGTAAAAATTCCAAAAATTGCTAGAGCATTAAAAAATAGCATTTATAGCAACTTTTAGATGCTAAATGAATGCATAGCACATGGGAACGCGGTAAATGAATGCATAGTTTACCGGGAGCTTCCCTCCCCGTGCCCACTGGGGGAAAAACCCCCCCCGTGGGGGAGTGCTGGAAATATACAAATATATTTTATTCTTTGTACAAAAGTATATATAAAGCATATAATTTTTTTTAACAAATTGAAGCATCTGGCAATATTAGCCATGAAGTATGAAATTTGCAGACAACTTTTTCAGGCTCATTTTTCTAATTTATCTTTTTAAAACTTTGCTTTCACTACGGATCATTTAGAACATTTTCTTTCTAAGGTTTTCATGAAAATCGTGTATCAGTTGGTGTCTTAATACATTGATAATTTCGTTCCATCAGTTTAAATATGATATTTGGAGGCCTACTTTTTCATATAATAATTTAAAAACAAAGTTTTATCACATAATATTAATAAGTACATTATTTCATAACTATCTATTTAAAAAAAAAAAAAAAAAAAAAAAAAAAAAACATTCCTAAAAAAAAGCATGGCATAAAACACCAAAAATGTACCGAAAAAAAGTACCGATGTTTTTTCGGTACCGGTACATTGCTCAAAAATTTGATTGGGCGATCCACATTACATCGGTACTTTACAAAAGTTGTTGGGCCGATACCGGTATCGGTACAAAAAAGTATCGCCCGTCTGTACCCGGTAACAATGTCGCGGTACTGCCCTCTCTGACTATAAGGAGGTCATCGAGGTAAGCAAAGGCGAAAGGAAGACCCTAAGAACATCATCGATGAAGCGTTGGAAAGTCTGAGCTGCGCCACTCAGGCCGAAAGGCATGCGTGTGTACTCAAAGAGACCAAAAGGGGTGATGATGGCAGTCTTCGGTATGTCTTCTATCGTGACCGTGATCTGGTGGTAAGCTCTGACAAGGTCCAGTTTGCTAAAAATAGATTTACCAGCCAGATTAGAGGTAAAAGAACTGAATGTGCTGGACGGGTAGCGATCCTGGTATCGTACAAGCGTTCAGAGCCCTAAAATCTCCCACAGGCCTCCAATTAGAAGCACCTTTAGGCACCATATGGAGGGGGGAGGACCATGAACTTTTTGAAGGGTGGACGATACCAAGTTCGAGCATGTGCTCAAACTCCGCCTTTGCTGCCTTGAGCTTGTCAGGAGGCAGACGACGAGCACGAGCGAAGGTGGGAGAGCCCGTAGTCTCTATATGGTGGCGCACAGAATGTTGAACAGGACAGGAAGAAGAACAGGGGTTCAACAGCGCCGGAAAATCCTTCTGCAGGATGGTGAAGAAGGGGGAGGTACCAGAATAAGGAGCAACAGCAGAAATGCCTTGAAGAGCAGAAGAAACTACGGTACCTGCAGAAGTTAGAGACGTAGAACCGTCAACCAATCTCCTGTTTCTTAGATCGACCATAAGGTCGAAATGAGACAAGAAATCAGCTCCCAAAATGGGGTTGGAATACAACACCCGTCAGACAATCTACGAATAACAGGGGAATTGAACGGCGGAGGTGACAGCGTCTAAGGTTGCACAGCGCTCACCATAGACGGGGAATGGTACAAACATACCATTTAAGAGCGTAAACACGAGCCCGAGTCAGGAGAGGACAGCGGACTCTCTGGGTAGCCATCTTCGAAGGCTGCAAAGAAATACGAGGCTCCGTTAGTGATAAAGCCACAGAATAAAGAGAAGGTTGGTAGAACCTGGCATCGAAAGACGAAGGACATCCTGAGATGCGGCGAGGAAAACAGCCAGAACGAGACAGCGACAACGAACAAAACGGAAGCGGTTGGCACAGCTTGGATCTACTCGCCTTTATGGGACCGCTGGTAGGGGGTTATTTCCGAAAAAAGGGGGTGGTATGACCAACTTATTCCGCCTTCAGCGCCAAACCGGCGGTGGGTATTAGAATTGGATATGCACACTACAAACAATAGGGAACCTGGACGCGATGAGACGAGAGATCGACGAATCAGAGAAGACGAACGACCTGAGAAGCAAAAAGAGCGGTTGCGGGAACGAGAGTCCCTTGGAGAAAGTAACTATGTGCGAGAAAGATGAGACAATCAGCCTCGCATTCGATGCTATGCCCATGCCAAAATATCCAAAGTCCGAAAGACGGGTCTCTAACCCGAAAACGGGAGGACAAAGAAGATATAGAGAGGCGAAAGATAGAGAGGATAGGACCAGCACTGGGTGAGGGAGGGGGGTAACACAGGATAAAGAAGAAGAAGCACGCAGCGGAAGAGGGAACCGGAAAGAGACCACAACGAAGGGGGGGGTGATTGAGAGAAGTATCAGAGAGAGAAGCGAGAAGAACGGGAGGGCAATGAGCAGGAGTAAATAGGATAGATAGAGCCTGCAGGAGAAGAAACTGACACACAGGAGCAGCGGGAGAAATTAAGTTGAAGAAGCGCGTTTATGAACATCGGCTTCTCTCTGGCAACTCTGAAGAGTAAGTTTTTTGGATCCATCGACTAGCGAGGAACATACTGCCATCTCTGGGCAGTTTTGGATAAAGAGGAGTGGCTGACAAAACCTGACTCTGTGTAAGTAGGGGGTGCCACTCAGCAAAGAAAGCATCTGCACCAAGAGATCAGAAGGCTTCTGATCTCCTAGTGAGGTGCCACGTAGGAGTTCTTCGTACTTGACCTCCTGAAGAAAGGGACAGGCGGGAGATCAAAAGGGTACGAAGATCTGAGTAAGGGGTAGAAGAAGCGGACAGGGTAGGGATGGAATCCCTAATGCGGAGAGATACATCCTCAGGCAGGAAGGACAATAACCGGTACTCGTACTTGGTCGCCTCGATGCACTGATAGTACGGAAAAAGGTGGCATCTACCTAGTGAAAAACCATTTTCAGGGAATGGCGAGGGTAAGAAAGGAGGGAGACAAAAGTGGGTGAGGGGGGTGGAGCCATGGGGTGTCGTCGTTAGTCTCCACCATGATGATGAGGGCTGGAGAATGAAGTAGAAGAATAAAGGAAATGGCGAAGAGAGAAGGAATTAAATGGATAAGAAAAACCAGCAGCACTAAATACTAGAAAAAGTTAAATAAGTAATAATGCATAAATTAAGATAAGCGCGAAAATAAAAACTACTATTCTGTTTAGGTAGAATATGATAAAAAAAAAAAAATAACTAAAATTTTTGGTTTATGCACATTCTATAAATAAAGAATCCTAAAAGATATCCGATCCTAACAGAAATATGATAAATAAAAAATGCAAATAAATCCCCACCTCTCAGGCTATTGACACTGTCTGTATATATATATATATATATTATATATATATATATTATATATATATAATATAATATATATATATATATAATTTATATATATTATTATATATATATATATTATATTATTATAATATATATATATTATATATATATATATATTATAATATTATATTGAATAAAATATCTAGCAATTCAAATCATAGCTGAAAATCAATGTCTATTGACAATATAAAATACAATGTAAAAAAGTAAACTGCTATGAGCCTCAGAGGTTTTCTACATATTAAAATGCAATATTGCACAGACGCAAGTTTTCCACCAACGACCTGGCATCAAACCCGAATCGCTAATAGCCCAATATAGATTACACAATTGATGAAAATTTAATCTAAAGCAGATTAAATTTAGAGCCAAAATATCTTTGAAAGATATATTGAAAAAAAAACAATATATAAATAAATTACAGTTGTGGTATCTAATTTTGGGTCTTACCCTTGAATTTGGTGGTTTTAACAAAGAATTTTTTTGCTTTTGATAGTTCTTGTAACATAGATAACTCAGCCTGAGGCTTTAGTTATTTAGCACTTAAACTTAGTAGGTGAAATTGTTAGTTTGAAGGAAGAGAATAGAGCTAGATTGAAAGTGGGGATATTTGAAAATAAATTTACCTCCATACCCATAACATTTTAATTATTAATTTAAATTTTACAAGCGCACCAATTAGGACCGTTAAAGAATCAAGAATGCTTTATTTTTAGCGCCTAGTGAATTCTGGATAATTATATACAATAGTAACAAATATACAAATTCCACTAAAACTAAAAATAGAAGATATATGAAAGTATATAATAGTTTTTATACCCTAAAATTAAACCAAAATAGAAGAGATATATATGTGGTAGTATATAATAGTTTTTATAAGGTCATTAACAGTTTTGATAGGTCCTTGACTTCTTTCCTTATATTGCTGGTTTCTTGTGAATTC
>JABUQX010053185.1:25000-27500 GCA_015478945.1 Trachelipus rathkii
ACCAAATTTCACCTAATTATTGCTTTAAAAACTTTAGTTACATAAGTCAAATTTAAAAGGAAATTAAAATTCCATAGCCTAATTTTTGTACGCTTAGTGTGAAGAAAAAATATATAATAGATCATTCTGTTTACTTTTTCATTATTATTTAGAACTTTTTTTTTCAAATAATTCGTATATTTTCCAAAATGATTAGTATCGTTTTCGTAGTGCGACACACGTTCTAGACATTTACCATATATAATATATATATATATATATATATATAATATGATATATATCATATATAATATATATATATATATATATAGATATATATATATATAATATAATTATATATATATATTATATAAGAAAGAAGACATAAAACTAGAAACATTTTTATGGATAATTAAATGATTAATATTTAAAAATAAAATATTTTATTAAAACAATAGAATGTCAAATACAATATGCAATTGATGGAAAATTCACAATATAGAGCAGTTGCAAAATTGATATTATTAAAAAAGTAATTTCCTGGGTTCAACGCAAATTTATATTCAGACTACTGTCTTGAATAACAAATAATCATATTGTCAAACAGCAAAATTTTCTGTGTCAGTCACACTCAATTTCATTGCCAGTCCGTTTAAACGCCCTGGTCGTTCTCATAGTACTCGCAGTCTCTTTGATCCTTAGCAGAGTACTGAAAGAATGTTCAACTGTACTGGTGGTGCATGGTTGGTCGTTAGTATTATCATCAAAGCCTTGTTCCCGACGGAACAGAAAGTCAGTCTCACTTGTAACGATCGTCGGAGGACAACACAGATTCTTGTTTAGTTCATTCTACTAACTCTCGAGTTATCTCTTCCTTCCCAAATTATACTGTACCCAAGTTCTAGTTCTTCTTCTATGCCTTCTACAGTGCGGTTAAAAACTATAAAAATGAGATGCGGTCTATTTCTTTAACTCATCGATCTAGATTATGAGTATAGCATAAAGCAGGTGTATTTTCAGTAGAAAACCGTAATTCCAAAGAAGAAGTTATAGAAAAATCCAGATACGGAGTTATTAAGGATCTTTCTCCAGGAACTCTGTGGGATTTTGTTGCTTGTAATGGTTGCTGCGGTGATGCGCCTACCAAAAAAATCTGTTATTATTCAGAGCTTCAAAGTCCCAGTTGTCGGCGATTCATTAACTCTTTAACACTTCATCGATTGATTTTTTTTCTTTACCTTTACCGAGCAGCTCCTAACCATTTCCACAATATGTTGAATGTGCTGCGAGTTTTGAAGATGTCCAAGGCCTTAGATTGGAGAGCATTTACAACTGGCTCTTAACATCGCAGAGTATTTCACGATCAATATCATATCCATGATGAATGAGACTTACATGCCGCTGAATGCAATTGAAAAGCGCTTTTATCTCTGTGGCGGTATTTCCTTCAATGGAAAGGATTTCTAAATGCTTGCATTATTCGTACAAAGTTGCTCCTTAAACACTCTGATGCACTTGTGGTGGTCAGACCATCTGGTCTGGCAGAGGCTTGGGATGTTTGGCATTAATTTTTTTCTCATGACCGTCTCGCGCAAAAACGTAATAATGTCTTTATAGTCCCACAGTATTGCGGATCTGATATTGTTTTCAAGATCATTAACTATTAAAATTTTGTTTGTGGTGAAAACAATGAGAAGAACAATTTGCTTTTTTATACTTTTTCCTCAATATTCTTGGACACCTTCTTCTTTGCCAGATATCGTAGAACAGCCATCGAAACCAAAGCCCACGCATTTCTCGGATCCGAGCTTTTCTTTCGGTCGTGACAAAATCTGTCAATGTTTTTGCGTGCAAGTGCTTTCAAGTTCTACAAAGCCAAAATTCCTCCTTGACTCTCATAAGGACTCTTGTCAAAAGAACGCCAACACTATGGAAATTGTTCCTTTCCAGAAATATCAGCGGTTTCATCTGCTAGTAAGCTATACTTGCACGCTTATTAACGCTTATTAACGATGCTTCCTTATTATAGTACCACGATAGAGAAAATGGTTTTATTCTGAATCTTGAAAACTTGATTGGTAGGTGGCATTTTTCTTTTCCCTGTTTCTACAAATGGCTTTTCAATGACTGATCTCCGCCATCTTAAGCGGCACAAAATTTGCAACACTCCCTCATCATGATGCTTACCCCGAAGCAGTAAATCGCGCGTACAAGAAAATTTCACACATGAAATTATTGAAGGATATATTTTTTTTATTTTCTTCTATGATTTTTTTTGAATGCTGGTTAATTTGGATGTCTGCCCAGCACGGCCTGTAGGAACAATCTTGCAGCTTCAACAGCAGTTTATACACTCTGTGTTTGTATGTCCCTTTCAAACCGCATGAACATCTTTATATTTGGTGAAAGGTCTTATTGTTAAAGAGCCTAAGACCCCCTCTGAACAAACTTTTGGAGGAAATAAAAAACAAAACTTGCAAAATGCTCCCTTGAGGTGCCTGGAGCTATGTCAGCCAAGGTA
>JABUQX010053185.1:30000-31332 GCA_015478945.1 Trachelipus rathkii
TATATATATCTATATAATATATTTAAAATATAAATATATTATTTAATTTTTTTATGAATTTAAAGATGTACCCATACCAGAAAAGAGGCCGATACGATACCGATACCGATACTCTATATTTTTAGATGCCGATACCAGATACTTTAATTAATATAATAAACACAGTAATAAGAAGAACATTGTGCACTGCTAGGCAACTCAAGATTGCATTTCCACTTGTACAAACAATACTTAGGCATTTATATTTCATATTTTGGTGTTGCCCAAGTATATTTATTTTATAAATTCAAATAGTACCTTAAGGAATAATAAATGCAAATATTAATATTAATTTTTTTTTAGTTTGTTTGTTTATTTAAAAAATTATTTCCATTTCCATTTTCCAAGTAAGTATTAACAAAGTTAGCTACTAGCTTTTTATGTTTTAACATGATTACAATTTACAAGAAGATTCTAGAGACCTCAATTAATCAGCCGAAAAGTTAAAATAAAAAAAACGCTATTACTCAAACATGACATAATAAAATACTTCTTTAAGATACATATCAATTCAATACTCAAATGCAAAAATTCACAAATTGTGATGCAAAAAACATTAAGCTTTCACTAGTATACTGGTGAGAGACTGTTCCTTTTTGGGTTGTTTACATTCTTACCTACACTATAAATACGCTTCTCTCTCGACTGATGAAGGAGGTGCTGATAATATTTGCCTGGCAAAGCACTGATAATATTGAAAACCTTGGCCTATTTTCATGCCACCGCATGAAAGGAATTCTCTTCTGTAGGCAGCATCTCATGTTTTCGTAGAGCCTTCATCTGCGCTCTTTCACAGACTGCAAGATATTGAATTATCTTTTGCTCCCCTTTGATGGACTGTTCTCTCAGTTTTACGATGATCTTCCATGGTGTGATTCCTATTGTGAAGGTGAATAATGTCAATGCAATTTTCGCCATTGAACTTATTCAAAGTCTAACATATCCAAATCCTCATCTTCAGTAGGTGTATTTGCTGAAAAGCCACCATCGTCACTATCAGTGCTGTGCCAGGGGTTGCAGATAAGGCGGCTCCCACTTCTCTGTCTCTTTTTTGGTCTTTATTATGTATTGTTGTCAAGCGAGCAAGCTCCTAGGTTATGCTATTTTAATGCATTCTAGAAGTGGGTGTACCACAGCGGGAGGCTGCCAATCTTGTGGGTTTCAGCTAGCGTGTAAAGGAGAGAGATCCTTATGTAGGAAACCTTTGTAGTGTTAATTTATGTATTTTGAAAGTTGTCACCGCCGGCTCAACGGGCAGAAACGCCTATTAGACAAGAGTGGGTGGATGAACGC
>JABUQX010053186.1:0-10000 GCA_015478945.1 Trachelipus rathkii
CTTAAACAACATCTTACGCGCCTAATAAACTGTTACATTAACAAAGTTTCACATATTTCTTAATACCAGTAAAGTAACTAACTTTACATACAAAACGTAACCTGTTTCATACTTTTACCAAGCAATATTCTCTACTTTGTTCAGAAACAGATACTTCATTGACAACAGTAACATTTATCAAAAGATTTTTATCATAACCTTGCCGAATTATCATACAGGCCCCATGACGAATATATTGCATAACGTACACAAATATTTATAGTTTGTTATATATTAAACTATGGCATATTACATTATACTATAAATATTATTGATCATATAACCTTAATCCCAAAGAGAAACACATTATCTAAATAATTTCTTTTAGTACTTTCCTTTCCCCCTTTTCAGAACCAATCCAACTCATTACTTATGATGCGAGCTATTTGAGACAAAATGATTTTTAAGCTACAAACCTGGTTTGCATAAAGTGATTGCAATTATCTTATTTTATATTATACGACCCTGCTTGGACAGGAATATGCTATGAATTTAGTAGCAGTCGCCATTTCTGGTTTTAAAACATGATATTCATATAAATGAACACATCGATTTGGGAATATACTGAACTTCCTTCGTTGAAGTATATTCATATTTATCACTAAGCGGTTAGAGATGATATGGAATAGTTGGAATTACAGTAATTCATACTCAATTTGCGGAGAGTACATAATCCTTAATATTAGCAATTACTTAGTAGAGTAAAGAATAATATGTTGTATACAATAACTCAAACTGCTACCTTAAAGATTGTAATGAGGGATATTTCTTATCCTTTAAACCCATCAGAAGAGTAAATAACATAGTAAACTAATATGTTATGGTCGTGTACGATATCGCACACTGAGATGCCTACTCAAATCATGTTAACTATAGAGGTAATTTAGTATAAATTCCTCGTTAGATAATATTGTTTATCCTAAACAAACAACAACAATAATCATATGTCACGAAAATTATTTGATCAAACAAAACAAACTCATTTATTTTGTTTCTCATAAACGATATAATTATTAGTATCTTAATACTAATTATTCAAAATGGTATTTTCACACACTATTAAATAAAGTTTATATTACATATAGGCAATTCATATAGTTGACTTAAAATAGAATATATTATGTAATCTAATTAGACAGATATATAATTCTATTATTAACTAATACCTTAAGAACATAGAATATAAATACCTGTTTAGCTAATTATCTACAAAGGTCACACTTAACAACCTGTAAAATGCTATACTAACAACATTTGCATTAACAGACCAGACAGTAACTCTAATTTCCTTCATTGGAGTTTTTTTTCCATAATTAGGTATCTCTATATACACGATATTTAGTTAGCTGTTCCTCTAAATATATTCTCCCTCGGATATTATTTATTTATCATATTCGACCAACTTATCGACTAATACACTATTATGATACAAATTAATTTATTAATTCAATATAAGCTAAGTAATACTTAGTTAATTAATTTGTGATCTATTAATTAAGTTTATAACTGTAAAAACAATACATAAGTTTTTATATTATTACAAACATAACACATATATATAATATAGTATCTTTAATATTAACTACATCTGTAGATTAATTATATAAGTCATTAAACTATAACTGTAAACATATAACGTATTATTTTACATTATATATATATTCATTTTAATAATACTATAACCTGAACTAAGAATATATATGTTAATACATATCACGAATAATATAACCTATAACATACCTATATACCAATAGTTATTATATATGATATGAATATATAGTAAGTATATATTAATACAGTAGTATATAACTATATATAATGATAATAAAAATATTAATTATATATAATAGTATAAAACTAACTATTATAACTATAATAAATATTATATACCGCACTATAAACATTAATCATCAATATAAAAATATCGTCACAAATAAACCAGACTGTCATAAATTAGATAATCAGTGAGAACTCCAAAACTAACACAAAATAATCTGATAAAAATCGAATGTAAAAGTTTCTATACTGCTTCATAGCAACTAGGAAATACTGTATCATCTTCTAAAGAGAAAAACTTAGTATATATAGTCAATCTCTAAATGAACACGATTAAATATATTGATATATTAAATGAATAAAATATGGCTAGAATATTTAAAAACGAATAACCTTTTAAAAAGGAAAGAAAAGAAAAATTCTAACGAGAGAGCTCAAAAATAGTTTTGGTAAATTATTAAGAGACACACCTCAATTAAGTTTTTATGTTAAGAAAGGAAACAGTACCATTAATGATCTAAGTTCAATACGCAAGTTATTGCATAATAGGAAACACCAGCTAGAAAAGATAATAACAATTAAAATCGAGGACAGACTAAAGAGACCAGAGGACGGAGAATAAATCATGAGAATGTGTATTTCGACGACATCAATACTAATATTCGTAAACTATTATAAACAACATTAAAAAAAATTGATATTCAATGTCCATTATCTCTCAATAAAATTCGCTTACCATTAAATCCATTCCCCCTCAAAAATATCATCATATCCCCAGCGAAATAATCGAGCGAGCAACAATAAATAAAATAAACAAAAGTATATTAAATAACACAAATAATTAAAAGTGAAATTGTTACAATATAATAAAATAACTCAAAAATTATATATGTCACTAATGCACACTTACTAGCAAATGCTACTATACAACAAGAATACATAAAAATCAATACTAAACTGAGAGTGTAAACACATTTGGAATCAAAAATATGCATATACCTAATCACTCACCTGTAAAGAGGAGTTGGCGACGCAACCGGGTTGCAGTGCGATGCGGTTTGGCGTTGGTGCAATCACATCTGGTTAGTGAGTTGGTTGTGGTGCACGTGTGCTGTGTTCAACACTGAGAGATTTTAGAGTGACAGGTGTGACATGAGTGCGGGTTGCGTATAAGCGCTATATCAAATCAAGTAATCACAAGCTGCACACTGAGCTCGCTACGCGTGCGCGTGCAGGTGGCGTGCGGTGCGGCTGCGGTGACCTTTTGGAAGCAGAAAACAACTAAAGAGTGGCCGTGCGCTGCGGAGGCTACACTGAGAAACCGAGATAAAACGGTGCTTGTACCCGTTGTGGGGCCCGCACCCTTGCACATAACACTCGTGATCTAAATTGAACTATTGCCATTATCGCAACCACTCCATGGTCTATTAGACAAATTCCAATTTAAAATAAGAAAGTAATCCTGAGATTTCGATGTATATAATATATAGTCGGAGATATAAAATATATATAGAACACCATAAACATATATAAAATAATGATTTTTATATAAATAAATATTCTAACAACTAATACGTGTCGACCTCTTCTCTATTAACCTATATATATATATATATATATATAGTATATATACAATTACAAAGTTTTAATAGCTAATTCAAATAACGTCATAAACAAATATCATTAAACTACGTCGACTTTTAGGATATTAATTAAATGTACAATATATATGCATAATGAATCTATATATATGTCTATATATAACATAACTCCATACATTCATCAGAAAGCGTATAATGAATAATTTACTAATATATACTAAACATTACCTGAAATTCCACTATAACTGTAATAATACAATATAGTAATGAGGTAAAATATAGTAGCCACTATCAACATGATGATCATTATAACAAGTACACGATATAATTAGGTTTATCTACCTACTATTTCGAGCATGTAATTAGCAAACATATAGTAAATGATTACCTGAGTATACTATAACAAAATACACCTTACAAAAGTAGACCAATTGCTAGTTCTAATATAAGATCGTCACCCACCATTACTTATGAAACTTAATATGAATTTAAGACAATACTTAATCTTCATCCCAAAACAACTCGTAACAAGAAAAGAGAGAGAGGAGAGAGGTAGTATATATATATATAGATGACACGTTTCGGAGTAAATAGAGGAGAGAGAGAGAGAGAAGACGAGAGAGAGAATTGAAGAGAGATGGAGAGAGAAGACCAAGAGAAGAGTAGAAAAAGTAGAGGAGTAATAATATTATATATACTATAGTATATAATATATATATAAAAAATACGTATTAAAAATAATATATACATTAGTATATATAAATTATGTACATTGATATAGGGCAAATCACTAAATATATAATATACTATATAATACTATATATATAATATACTTATTCAGATACTTTAAAAAAACTTAACTACTTAAGGTAGACACCTTTAATTGTACTTATAACATAAGTTATCATTTATATATATATATATATCTAGTCAGTATTAAAACAGCCTCAAATAGTAAAAATATATATATATAATCATTTACATAAAATATAACATACATACAATTTTACTTTATAATGTAAATAATACTAAAAGTAGTTATATTTATATATATATTATATATATCAACTATATTCTATATAATATGTAATATATAATTTGAAAATACATAATTGATGTCACCATTAACTATTATACGTAATTAAAAACATAGTTTTCTCAGATTAACTACCATATAGAGTATGTAGTTCCTAAAGTCAAATACAATATAATAAACATATATAACTACCTAGATATAATCTAGTTCGATATATATAGCTAGTATAGTATAGTATACTATGTATATATATATATATATATATAAGTTATATATATATAGCTATGTATATATTATATATTATAATAGTAAGTATATATATACTACTATATAGTATATATATATATACGTTATATATATATTATATAAATATTATCCTATGATAGATGAGTAGTAATAATAAACCTACTACAGGGGTAAGTAATATGTACTTACTCAGCTCAATATCTTATTAGTGAAAGGGTTGTAGAAATTACTACTGAGTCGTTAGGTAATATGAAGGAATCTATATAGTAAGAACTATATACTGTATATATTATATATACTGAAATAAGGGGTGTTATGAAGCGGGCTCACTTTACCCCTTCCTTTCGAGAGGGGTAATAAGTACCCGCTTTACTACACCCTTTCATTACTGGAGGGGTAAAGCCCGCACTTAACACCCTTCGGGGTGTGAAATCCCCCCTCGCAGGATTTCACATCACCTATTCAAGTGGACGCATCCACCCCTGGAGTTTTTCTTCTCGGAAAGTGATATAATGTGTTTGCATTTAGATATCACTTGTTAATGAGAAACAACTTAGCTTTATTTCGAGTAAGTTAGTATACGTTATTATAGTTATAATATTATACTATAGTACAAGTTGGCTATGAAAGATATAATGTTATGAGAAATGATCAATATTCATTTTGTTGATTGATTTCGTAATAAAAATATCACTGTTAAAACTGCCGATGATGCGTTAATACACGTCACATAGTTACAGATGGCATTGTTGATGATAATGGTTATTGGAATATGCGTAGACGTGTTGGTCAGAATTGTCGTCTATCGTTTATACTCTATAGATATCTAACATATATGATGTTAGTTAATAACATCGAATACGAGAAGTGTAGACACTTTTGAATTGAATAGCATATAGGTCATTTTCGAGATGTAATTCGTATAAACGCCACACTAGAGAGATCTTCGGATATTAGGGTCATGCGTATAAGTGTATATGAGTTATGAGAAAATTGGTTTAAAAAAGGGCTGTCACTTTGTTATAAAGAGGATTTTTGTTAGATAAATTGTACGAGTTTCATTTACCTGTATTGGCTATATTATTTTGATGTAAAGACTTGGAACAACACTTATCGTGCTATTGGTTATTATCACACTAAGCAGCGCTTACTTTTAAACTTCCTTTTTGACAGTAGGCATTTTTGCGCTGGATGTAGTAGTCAGGACATAATTCTATTATCGCAGATGAGGTTCATAGCTATGTGAATTATGCATATTTGGTTACATTAAATGGTGAAACCGCCATGTGAGTATATGCGATGTTCTTTCTGCGTAGCTACCTAGGCTTTATGAATGCTAATCTACTTGCTAGGTTTGGGCTAGAGCATAATGGATGCGTGAAGGGGTTAAGTATTATAAAGAGAAACGTTTTTTCCGTGTTTCCAAATTTTTTTCTCTGCTTCAATATGCTTTAGCGGTGCTCTGTTTAATCCGAATGGAACTGTCGAAACCATATGACCTGCGCAAATCAAGCCAATTTGGTTTCTCCAATAGCAAATCGACACGCGTGGTTGGAGTACAGATAAGGGGACTAGCAGGGAAATGTGGTGATAGTTTGTATTTATTTCTCTGATTATAACTGAGTTGTTATTATGAAGCGTGCTTATAAATATACATATAGATTCTCACTATGTACGTTTTCTACCTAGTGATATTTTATTCAAAGAGCACAATAATTTTCGACTGTTTATGTATACAGGGTAGAGGATAACCTCATTATCTTGTGTAGTTATTCATTCGAGTTAAGTTGTAGGCATTATAAACTTTGTTATAATTGTGATAGTCGAGTTGCAAATACTCGCGGAGTTGGAGAGGGAAATTATAACCTCATTAAGTTAACGTATCTACGGTGTACATTGGAATAACTTCTCTGCATCTTATTGTTAAATGTTAAGCCCACGACGTAAGCGTCTTTCCTCAAAAGAAACACTAAACTGGTCCCTAATCGTGGGAATCATTTATATTCTTCAACTTTGATCCAGTATGATGATTAGACAGGTTTATGCTAACTTTTATTAGTATTAAATATTACGATGTTATTGTAAATTAAAGATGGTGATTTTCTAATTAGAGAGAAAATAGTTTGAGATAATTCTCTCGATAGAAGTGGTGTCAATATATCTAGTTTTTCTGAAATCTGACGTTGTTCGAAAGCATTTTAAAGTTTGTTTTTCCGCATTTATTTATTATGTAAATGAAATATTATAGTTCTTATATTGAGCTATATTTGGTTACAGTATTGGTAGAGATGATATTAACAGAGTTATGTCAGTGTTACAATATATATTTTACTTAGTATCAAAGTGAATAATTTATTTAAATGGGCTTATATTAGATATCAAAAATGAAAGGTTAAAAGTCTCTATAAAAGGTTTTTTGACTGGTTTGTATATATATATAAATAAGTAATCTTGAGGTTATTTTGTTGTAGTATGTATTGATTGAGTTAGAATACTCTTGCTATTGAGATTTTTACTCCGTGTATTGCCCAGAGTTGTGTTTACTTGTTTATAATATAAACTACATCACCCAACAGGTTTGATTGCGAGTAGAAGTTCATCTAGTTTAAATATTACTGTGTCAAATGTATAAATTTATACGGTATTCAATACCTAGCACCCGAGAATAGAATTGGATTGGAATAATAGCTGATAGATACGTATAATGGTTTACTGTTATGTATACTGATCCCTAAACCTTCTAAATGGCAGTGTACCAGATTACTTTTTAAGGTAGATAAGTATGTGGACCATTATGTGTAATGTTAACAAGAGTTAATTATAAATCATACTATAAGTGCTCAGGGATAGTAGATTACAAGTTCGTTTGAGTATCATTATGTTTATCTGTGTGTTCACATCATAGATGCGATGTGTTTAGTTATCCTTAATGTGAAATATTAGTTTATAGTCCTAGCACATAATTAGAAGATTTATCCGTTTTATGGTTAGTTTATTTATTACAATATTAAAAAGGATTTTTTGATGCATAATAAAATCCTTCTTTAGTTTGGGTTAGTGATGTTTATAAATGAGTTGAGTTATGTTTAATGTAAGGCTAGTTCTAATACGAGGAAGATATAAACTACCCGTGTATAGGTTAGAACTGAGATTTATGCGCGCCTCTGAGTATCGATATAAAAGATCGAGTGAGTTGTCTTGTGTTTCCATCTTTCTTCTGATGGGTATTAATAAGAGAACATACTTCATTTAACAATTTAAAAGGGATCTAGGATAATAACTATCCATTCTTCTTCAGTAGGATGTTTTCCGCAATGGTGATGAGCCGATGATGCATCCTTTTCTCCCTCACACATCTCTATAAAGGAAAAATAATTCTTCTATCGATTGTTCAGAGCTCATAATCGAGACATTCACTGAGGAGTTTCGAGATTATATACCACACGCCGAACGACAGTTGTGAGAGATATAGTTTACATCAGATAAAATGCTGTGAATGAGCGGACGGTGCTAGCAGTTGCTCAGTGATTCACCTGTCAGAGAGTCCGAAATAAAATAATAAAGCTCCTCTCCTCGCCCATCACTTTATCGCAAAAGTTTAGCTTAAAAATCATTCTCTTCATCTTTTAGACGTTAGTTATTATAGCTATGAAAGGGTGGAAGGATTCCATAGAAAAAAAGAGATAATCGTTACTCTTGGGATAAGGTAAATATAGATAAATACATATTATTGTTAAAATATTACTATGATAATAGTCAAAAAGAGCGTTTGTTCGTTTTTGCTATATATTTTTGGGAGTTATATGCGAATAGCATTCGGTCAAGGGATTATGATACATATTTTTGTTTGAAAAGGTTAAATTTTGTTCAATGGTGTAAGTTATTTATAACGTATCACATGGTTATAGTAGATATTTGCAGGAAATAAAGTAATGATGAAGCTAAGGATTAATCGTTTTGTATTGATGAAGAAGTTAGAAAAGAGTTAGTTCCTTACTCTGTAACTGCGTTAAATTAAATAGATAGATATTTATGGATAACTTTTTTGTTTTTAATGTTTAACAGTTAATTTATTGGAAATATGAGGCGATAAGATGTTGTTGTATAGGATAATTGTATCGTGTATAGTCAAATTTTTTCCATGATAAGTGTAACAATATGATTTGTCTATGTTTTAGTTCTTTATTAATGTGATATGGATCATTGATAGTTATGGCAGTCCAATTATAGTCGAGACTTTAAAATTCCTGGATTAGTATTAGTATATTTTAAAGAACTCAGAGTGGAAACGAGTTTATTAATTGGTCTAACGCAGTATGTGTTTTTCTTCGCGTAAATGAGTTTTCGGTTAGTTTGTTGCTATGTTGAATAACTCATTCTCAATTTACTTTAGTCTATACAATGTACGCACTTATGTATACGTGTCCTCTATTGATGTGATAATAACGCACCTTTTATTATTCAAATATTGTATTAGACGTGAATTAATGACAGTTATGAGAGAATTATACAAGTATCATTATCTGATTATCCTAATCGTTTATGTGAGCAAATGTTTTGGTAGTTAAAAGATGTTTGACGTGCAGTGAGTGTCTTAGTGTTAATAATCCATAAACTCGTCTCAATAATAAATCGATCAATACTAGTAAGGAGTCGTTATCTGATCTTTGACGAAGAAGTAAATAGAATGTGAGTGTGGGCAGTGTGTACACAGTTTGCATGCCACCATATACGTATGTTTATTTTGCGTTAGTGCTGTTGTGTTAGTAGTGTGGTGATTCGTGTTTAATGTTAAATAAGCGCATCGCGGGATGGTAGCGTTATTTTTCCGGTGCTTTTGAGAGCGTATTCCAAATACACAAGGGGGACATTGAACATTTGACACATCATTTATCTAAATACTATTAAGCTTCACCGAAATAAGAACAGTAAACTCCTTAGATTTTTGATGAGAGAAACATTATATTGGGTATTGAACATTTGACACCATATTTATCTATATTACTATAAAAAATAATTAGCCAAGAAAGTGAAAGTGTTATTGCAATTGATTGGAATAATATATTGGTTATGTTACGCCGTTTCAAGTGTATACAAAATTTTGATCAAAATTTTAAGGCAAATATGATACGCACTTTTGATCTATTCCTGCTGCTCTTCAGAGTAAAATAAATAAAAAAAGAGAAAGAAGTAGTAAAATTACTGAAGATATTGTGAAATCTAATTGTTGAATTGAAGATAAAATTGAATGCTATTCTAATAATACTGACAATAAATAGATAATTTTAGCAATTTATTATTT
>JABUQX010053186.1:15000-25000 GCA_015478945.1 Trachelipus rathkii
ATTAGTATATATAGAAATAGAAACAGGAATTTAGAGAAATATTTTACAAAGAGTAACTTAATATGTTCATGTTCCGATGTTAATGGACTTATGCGTGAGCTTGGTATTCCGTATTTAGATGGTGAATGGCGCTTATTCATAGACGCTTCAAAAACTAGCCTAAAAGCCGTCTTATTGCATAACTCAAACAAGTTTCCCTCAATTCCGGTTGCGCATGCTGTTGGAATGAAGGAAACCTATGAAAGTATGTCCGAAATATTGAAGGCTATTAAATATTATGACCACACATGGCTTATCTGTTGTGATCTGAAAGTTGTTGGACTCCTTCTTGGTCTACAGGAGGATTCACCAAACACTGTTGTTTTTTGTGTTTATGGGACAGCCGGGATACTAAGCAACATTACGTACGAAAAACATGGAGAGAAAGAGATACATTTACCCCGGGCAAAGAGAATGTTAAGTATAAGCCCCTTGTAGATCCTAAGCGAGTTATTTTACCACCATTACATATTAAACTTGGATTGATGAAGAATTTTGTGAAGGCCATGGATAAGGAAGGAGATGGATTTAAATATTTATGTGACGTTTTTCGTGGCTTAAGTAACGCTAAATTGAAAGAGGGCGTTTTCGTCGGACCGCAGATTCGACAACTACAACGTGACCCCGCTTTTGACAAGAAATTAAACCATGATGAACTATCTGCATGGAATTCCTTCAAAGACGTTATTACAGGCTTCCTTGGAAACAAACGAGTTGAAAATAGCGATCGTATAGTAGAGAGGTTGCTAGTTAATTACAAGAACTTAGGCTGCAGAATGTCACTAAAAATAAATTTTTTACATTCTCATCTGACATTCTTTCCACCAAATCTCGGGGCAGTAAGCGCTGAACTAAGGTGAAAGATTCCACCAAGATATACAGCAAATGGAGAAACGTTATCAGGGCAGATGGGATGAAGCAATGATGAGTGATTACTGCTGGTTTCTGAAAAGAGAAGACACTTCAGAACATAAAAGAAAAAGTAGTTATCGAAAGTTCAATGTGGCACAAATTCAGGAAAATTAAGGTAAATATATATCATTTTTATGTGGTAATGCATTATACATACATGTTTTATTACTCGTGACATCATAACTGTAAATTTGACTATAAAATTAATTAATTTTATAGTCAAGTTTAATAATAATAATATATCTTTGTTACAACATACGCATATTTGGAGGTATTATACCTTAAATTTGGAAGCTTGAAACCAAAATCTAAATCTGATTCAAAAATTATACAATCATTTTTCGGAAATCTGCATGAAAAATAGTATAAGAGTCACCTAATGTTATTTCAGTTATGAAAAATTTCCCAAAATTTGTTGACCAGTGTAATTTATAAAATGACTAATTTCAGAAATTAAATCATTTATATATATATATATATATATATTATATATATATATATATAATAAATATATTAATAATATAATTTATATATATATATACATCAAATATGTATCTTAATATATATATAGTATATATATATATATATATATATATACTATAATATTATATATAATATATTATATCTGTTTTGTATCCCTACATTATTATTCGATATAATGTATTTCAATATTAGATATAATAGATATATATATTATATATAATATTTTTTATCAGTTGTCACCACCACTCACGGGCGACCCTATTCATGGAGGGGGTGGTTTCACGCCTCAGAATCAACAATAAAGCAAATTACGGCAGATGAGCAACCAGACGCAGGCTTTGAAGTGGGGGAGATTAAATCAGTAGGAAACACGGAAGATGGAAGAGAATTCTCCACAGAACAGATGTGGCAGGAAAGAAGAAGCACGAGCGAACTAGCCTGGAGTTAGATACATCAAACACAAAACTCATGTGCAGATACAGCACCCTTTGTGCTACGAGGGGAGACGTAAAGGTGGAGGCACACGAGTGACCAACTCTCTCGAGCATTTATCGCCGCAGTACCTCATAGAAAATGAGATGGAGCACCAACATCGCGTCGGAAAGATAGAGGGTCAAGTGCACTGGGAAAGTACAGAACAGTTTAAAGCCTTTTCTGGCCTTACTCGACCCTGTCCAAAAGCGGGTGAAACCAGAGCCCCCAAGATATGAGAGCAGTACTCCATACAAGGGCGGATGAGGCCTTGTATAGCTGGAGTAACTGAGAAGAGGAAAACAAAGTCTCGCAGTCTAAACACGAATCCCAGTTTTTGAGGCCGCTTAGCAAACCATTGTAGATGTGAGTTTTCCAGACATTTTTTGTTTATGTTAAGGCCAAGGATTGTTTTATATTGTCTTGACAGGAGAGACGAGCGAACCGTCGAAAGAGATAGAAAAGTTGGAAGGTGGCTTTAAAATGGAGATTTGTAGACGTTGAGTTTTAAAAGCGTTGAATTTCATAAGGTGAAGCTGATCCCACCGGAAATTCTATCCAGATCGCGGCGAGAATAGAATCGGAAAGATTAAGACGAGAGGCAATTCTAGAAGTAAAAGAAGGAGCAGAATTAAGAAATGAGTTGAAGAATGAAGGGTCGAGTCATCGGCATAAGAGTGAATAGAGTTAGATGTGGCCAGGTAGCAGATCATTAATGAAACAGTAGGAATAAAGTGAAGAGATAAGACAGAACCTAAGGAACACCACTATGACAGAAAAGGAAGAAGAAGTCGCCCATCACAACAGCCGATATTGAGCGATTTGCAAGAACTAGACAAAGTAAGCAAAGAGAAGGAGGAAACCCAAAGGAGGGGAGTTTAGAGAGCAGTGACGCGTGCCATACACGGTCAAATGCTTTGGATATGTCAAGCGCACCACGCGTCTCCCCGTAGTTCCTAAGGCGGAAAACCATAAATCGTTAAAAAGGAAAGTATATCACCAGTAGACCTCGAGCGCCGAAAGCCTACTGGCGATCGGAAAGAAGTGAATAAGATTCCAGATGATCTAAGAAATGAGAGTTGAGGAGAGTTTCCAAAGATCTAAGATAGAATACAGTAAGAGCTATAGGCGCTAGTTTGAAGGATCAGAGCTGCTTCCTTTTTTTCGGAATAGGTTGGAACATGTGCGTGGTTCCAACACTGAGGGACAAGTGTTTAGTCTTGAGAACATAGAGAATATAGTTGAGCGAGGGGCGGGGATAGCACGGAAGCACACTCCCTCAAAATCGAAGAGGAATGCCATCCGGGCCACCCGCCTTCCTAACGTTCGTAGATTTCAGGAGCCCGCACCCGATCAAATGTACTCACAGGCAAAGGCATAGGATACCTGGAGAGGAGAAGGAGGAGGATGAGGAATACCAGAATCGTCCAGGGTTGAGTTTAGGAGGAAAACCGGAGGCCGAAGAGATTTGGGCCTTCTTCAGTTGGAAGAATTAGCTACAGAACATCAAGATCGAATATGAGGAGGAAAGACAGATTTACAGAAGTTGTTTAGAGATGTTTTTGGCAGAGGCCAGAAAGATTTGTCAGTAGGAGAAACAAGGAGGTAGCGCACTTTCGTTTGATGAAGCCCGCTTTGCTCGTCGAGAGAATCCCTGCAACGATTTCTAGCTGAATGAATTAGCAAGAGTGATAGGAAAACGAGATTTTTCCACTCCCGATACTCACTGTCTCTAGCCTGAATGGCCAGAGAACAAGCAACGATCGAACATGGATTATGAGGAGAGAAAGATTTGGTCGTAGAAGGAATGAACCTGCTCATCCGCCACGATTACAGCTCCCACCTTCTCCTGCAGAAGTCGAAGAGTCACCAGAGACAAAGCAGTCTTCAGTTATAGTTAGCGTAGAAGCCACGCAAGGCCCCCCAATCAGTCCCGACTCAAAGTGCCAGAAAATAACGCGTGGGCAGGATGGAGCTGTTGGCAGAGAAAGATTAAAATTTAGAGATACTAAGGTGTGTCAGATTTACCAATAGGAGCGAAAGTGGTGTAATTTAAGAGAGAAGGACTAGTGGTGAGACATAGGGTCAAGTGTGTTCAAGAATTGATTGGGACGATCGAATGTGTGTGGGTTCTTTAATTAGTTGCTCAGATCGTTGAGCAATTGCTAATGAATTAGCCTCCTCCCCACCTAAAAGTAGGAGAGGATCCCAACCATTCAGTTTTGTGTACATTGAAATCCCGTAAATAGAGGACCTCAGTATTTGATGAGAAGATATAACAGTCTCGTGAGAGGTAGTAATATTCAAAGAAAGAGTGATCTGTTTCTGTTAGGAGAACAGTAGCAGAAGCACAAGATTATCGTAGTAGAAGGAAGAAAGATTTTTAAGCACAGAACATCGAAGTTAGGAGATTCAAGATTCAGCGAGACGTGTTATCAGGGGAGTGTTATGTCACATAGGCCTACTCCACCTTATCGGATAATTTATGAAAAAAGTGTTAGTTAGATATATTAAAGCGAGTTAAGAGGATGAATTCTTAGCCATCTGTGTCTCAGACAAGAGCAAAGGTTAGGGGTAGAGTTAGAGAGGTGGTATTCCAGGATGCAGAGTTAGAGAGTAAGCCGCGGATGTTGGTAAAGTCGATAGAAAGCCGGCGCCTGCGCAAATCTGGCCATTTACACCGCACACACACACCACAACAACAAAAACCACGACAAAAACAGACAGACAAAAAAACGAAGGTTAAAATTGGATTAAAATTATTCACTCACTAAAAAACGTAAATGATTAAAATGCTAAAACCGTATTTACAATAAATATGTATAATTAAAAAAATTCAGAAAGTTTTGAAGCACGCATTCACACACCAACAAATTTACGAAAAAAAAAAAAATTACAATTATTCAACATAAAACTAAATAAGTATAAATTAAAACAATATATAACCAAATACGTAAGTTGTTGTGCCAAAACCCTTTTAAAATAAATAAAAAAAATAAACACTAAAAAACTAAAGTTAAAAAGACGAAGGAAAAAAAAAATATAACCTAGTACTATCTAAACTACGTATTGCACAATTCTAAAAACTAACTATGACTATCTAACATAACTAAAAAGTTTCAAAAACAAAAATTAAAACGAATAACTTATCTTTAATAAGGATGATCCAATTCTTTAAATATTAAAACTATAATAGTTAAAAACAATTAAAACAGGGGAGCACTTAATGAACAAACACACTAAATGGGAAAGATAACTAAAACATAACTACTACATCCCTTTTGCTCTTCACTAAATATATTGTGTCCTTCTATATATACTTTGATTTTGTTTATTTATATCATTTTATTTGTTATATATATTTATGTAAATATATATATAAAATATATATATATATATTATATATATTGGAAAATTTTAACGCTGGTAGCTATCTCCAATTAGTTAAATTACTAAGAAACTTCATTTCAAAAGAAATTAAGATTGATATTTTTTATAAGAAAAAAAACTATAATGAAATTTTAAGAAAAAAAACTATATTACGTTATATGAAAAAATCAGTTTCAAAATTACTTAAAAATGGTAATTATGAATGAAAAATGACTTTAAAAGAAAATATTTTGTAAGAAAATATTTAAATAATTTGGGTAAATGCAAAAATAAAAATGAACCGTGAACATTTTATAGGGAAGCATTTATTTATTATTTATTGGTAAATACTTTTATGAAAAAAATTATTTTATGTACTCATTATATATTAATTCTACCTATTTTATTATTCCATACGTTGAGGGAAAATTATGCAGTCATATAATTTTATAGTTATACGAGAGGATACACAATCGTATATTTTACAGGTGTTTTACAAGTACAGTTTCAATGATACAGTAACAAATTGTATAATAAATTTGGCTGTAAAGTTTATAGCTTTAACACATAATCACATAATTTGTTAACAAGCTGTGATGATTTGCACCATAAGTTACAGTTTTTTAGTATAGTATCACATATCTTACAGGTGTGATGACTGATTTTAGGAGTTACAGTTTTTAGTATTTGTATGATTAAAACACATACAGAAACTTTAGGTATGATTTTGAAAGAAAAAAATGTAATTTTGTTACATTTAGGGATTTTTGTTTTAGGGGATTTTGAGACAATTTTTTTACCCTAAAGTGAGATTTTATGGAAATGGAGATGGAATAGAGGTTCACTACAATAATTTTGGCAAGCTCTTTAGCAAACTAATTTTATTTGTCTATCTTCCCAAATAAAATAGATAGAAAATTTAGATATCTCATGGACTAAGAAGAATTTATTTCAGTGAGAAATTGATAGAACTAAATTTTAACTCTATGGGATTTTTACTTATATATCTGTGTGTGTATAAAGATTATATTATAGCCCTAAGTCACAATTACTAAGATAATAAACTAAATACTATATAGATTTTAGTTCAATGATAGCTATTTATTATAGGAGATTTAAATTTTAAATAATATCCTAAAAGAATGTTCAGTTTATTGGGTATAAAATTATATCTTATCTGATAGGTGTATAATTCTAATTAGGAATGAAAAAGGCTAGGCTACTTTTTTAATTCATAAATATGAAGAAAAAAAATTAAGGAAAATGTCTTTTAAGTCTTTGTTAGAGTTTAGAGAAATACTGTATATATAAATAATTATAATGGCACTCTTATATCAAACTTGAAAAACTTTTAATGCGTTATGACTACATTTTAAATATTAGTAATGCAAAGACTTTAAGATAACATTTAGTTTTAATACAAATGACTTTAAGACTACATTTAGACTTAAAATTATTGACGCCCTGTGGGAGGACTAATTAATTAGTCAATTATTATAATTATATATATTATATTATAGTAAAAAATATATATATAATATATAATATATATATATATATATATATATATATAATATATATATATATATATATATATATTAGGGGTTTTTTTTCTTTGGTTTGGAAAAATTTTTTTTTATTTGTTTTTTTTTTTGCAAAAAAAACGGTTTTTTTTTTAAAACAAAATGTTTTTTTTTGTTTTTTTTTTAAATTACCTCTTTTTATGTATATTAAAGATGTTTTAAATTATACAGTAGTACCAATACCCCTTCTAGGCCTAAATATTGACTATTAATACGGATTTTATATATACAGGTGGTATATAATATATATATATATATATAGTATATATATATATATATATATTATATATATATATATATATTATATATTATATATATATATAATATATATATATATATTAATATGATCAAAAAAGGATGGTTAACATGTGGTTTTGGGGTGTCAGGAGAAATGAGAATGGTAGGAAGGTGATGATTCTGTGAGGGGAGGTATGTGTGTAAGTATACTTTCTTTAAACACAAGAATATCCATAGTATACCTAGCAGTTGGTGTAGGTAAAGATGGTATCGAAGTGAAAATATGATTGATTTTGTGTTGGTTGGTGAAGAAGGAGTTGTTGAAGATATGTTGGATGTTAAATCAGTGAGGTGTTTAGAAATGGGATTATCGGATCATTATGTCTGTTCTATGTAAAATTCAAGTTAGTGGGGACTTGGATGGAGAGAAAGGTGATACAGAGGAAGAGAGTAAAATTAAGAGTGAGAAGTTTTGTGAACAAGGTAATAAGAATAAGTATGTAAGAACGCTCGCAAGTAAAACTCGGTTGAATGTGAACAAGCTGAAACTAAATAAATCTGGAAAGCAATTGTAAGCAGTGCAAAAGAAGTTGCGGGTGTGCTAAAGTAGGAAGTAAGATGCGAACAGTGGGTGGTGGAATGAAGAGGTGATGCTAGCGGTTAAAAGTAAAAAAAGCGTGGTTGAATGTACTAAAAGCAAATAATGAAGTTTCAAAAGAAAGATGCTTGGAATTATCTAGGAGGAAAAAAGAATGCTAAAAGATGCATACGTACGAGAAAAGAAGAGGTAAATGAACAATTTGGAAGAAGGATGAATGGGGGACTTACAAGGAACAGGAAGCTCTTCTGGAAGGACAGGCGCGAAAGGTTAAAAATTGAATAAGGGGAAACCTTGCTCAGAATAATGATAGGGATGGGTGTTTTTTGTAACTGATGAAATGGATGGTGAGGGGAGTGTGGAGAACATCTTCGAAAAATCTGTATAATATTGCAGTATGAAGAGTGATAGTGACTGTGTGTGTGGGTTTGATGGTGCAAGAAGAAATAGGTATTTGGGGATGAGGTTATTTAAGCAAAGAAGGGAATGGTAGAGCGTGAGACTAGTTGAAGAATCGGTAAATCTGCAGCTATAGATGAAATTACTGGTGAAATGACAAGAACGGAGGCAAGTTTCTGATTGGATTGGATTTGGAAGTTGTGTAATAAACGCGTTTATGGGAGGGTATAGTTCCCAAGGGATTGGAGAGAGCGGTAATAGTCCCTTGATATAGGGTAAAGGAGATAAAGGGGAACTGTAGAATTATAGGGGAATTAGTTTTATTGAGTGTTGTAGGGAAAGATATATGCTGGTGTTTTGTTCGAAAGAGTGCGCCGAGTGACTGAAGGACCGATTGGTGAAGAACAGGTGCTTAGGATAGTAGAGGATGTGTGGATTCAATCTTTACATTGAGCAAATGATAGGAAATGAGGGAGAAGAGAAATAAATTGTATTTACGTTTTATGATTTGCAACAGGGGTATTGTAGGGTTATAGGGAAGCTCTATGCGCAGGTGTTAGGATTATATAGTGTCTGGTGGTCGGCTTCTGGAATGGAATCAAAAGAAGTATGAACGATAGTGAGGCGTGGTGTAAGAATTAATGGTGCAAAATGAATTTATTTAGTATTAATAGCGGGTGAGGCAGGAGGTTTTATGTTATGTTCTCCACTTGGTTATTCAATTGTATCTGGATGGGGTTATGAGATGAAGGTGGGCGTGGAGGAAATGGTGTTTAGAATGATGAGAATGGAATGAAGTGGAGGGTGCCCACCTATTCTATGCGGATGATTTGGTTTTTGCGAATTTGAAGAGTTTGAGAGAATTGGTAGAGAGATTTGGCACGTGTGTAAAAGGAGGGGTTTGAAGTAAACGTAGATAAGAGTAAGGTTATGGTTGTGAGCGAGGACAGTCCTCGGTGTGAAGTTATGTTAGATGGTGAGCAGCTGGAACAAGTGTCCTGAGTTTTAAATATTAAGCTATATTTTGGGCTGCCAGGAGGTGCTGTGCAATAAATGTTGGTGAAATGTATAGGGACTAAGTCTTTTAGAGTGCTAGGGTCTTACAATGACGCTATGTTGTTATGTGTTATTGGTATAGTAGTGAGACTAATGGTCTGAATAGAAGTTAATAGATTAAAAGTCAATGTGTTCAGATGGACAATCTTGGGCATGCTAGGTTAGAGAAGAATTGATAAAATGGGAAATGAACATATAGAGAGTTGTGTTGTGTGAAGAAATGGGTAAACGAGAGTAATAAATGAAAATATGTTGCGGATGGTTTTGGTCATGTGGAAAGGATGAATTATAGTCGGTTGGTTAACGGATGTATATGTGGGCGAGTGTGTTGGAAACCGACCGGCTGGGAGATCGACAGAAAGTGGATGAGTCTGTAAAAATGTCTGAAGGACAAAATGTAGTTTGGCGAGCGAGAATAAAGGTGCTAACTAGGAGAGAATGGCGAGGTTCTTGTGAGGGGGTACATGGTTGTGGCCTACCTGGGCCAAGGGATGAACACTTACACTGACATTTACCATAGTGAGGGTCCGTCCCGCAATCCCGTGAAGCTATAGGGTGGATTTTCTGACTGTGACGAGTCTTACTAAGTAATGGTACAGAGGGGGACGGGGAAGGCTGGACTTTCTTTTCGACTTTTGTCATATTCTTCTACTGCTTTTTTTCCGATGCTTTTACACACTTACACCAGTCTTGGGAGAAAAAGGTAAGATCGCATATATATATATATATCTATTATATATATATTATATTATATATATATATATATACTATATATATATATATATTATATATATAATATGATATATATATACTATAATATATATATATCTATATATATTTATATATATATAAA
>JABUQX010053187.1:0-12500 GCA_015478945.1 Trachelipus rathkii
GTTTATTTTAGAGAGAGATTATTGACAATGATTTTCTGATTTTCTAGCTGTTGTTTTTATTATTGGGATCCAATCTACAGGGAGGCTTAGACTGAAGAACAACAGACAAAAAGCTAATCTGCACTTGCACTGTGGCCATTTGTATAAGGTTGCAGGAAGTTCAGAAGAAAAATGGAAGTTTATTCATTCTAACTAGGATATGTGTAAGTGATAGTGAAACTACAACTATTCTTCCCGTTATCTTTTAATCCTATTTTATCAAGATCATCTTCAATGGGTGTGGGTTTTTTTATTTGGCCAAGAACGTTCAGGCAAGATTAGTTTCTGAATAATGCCTTCTTATATTGAAGAGCTTAGTCGAAAGCGGTGTTTTGTCGATTGGTTTCTGATTTGAAATACAGGTTCAAGGTCCTCATTAATCCTTGTACATCATATTATTTATTCCATATAACGTTTAAGTATTAAATTTCTTGTGCTGGCTTTTACTTGGAAGAGTAAAGATTGATAAAATTTTATGTATACTTTTCGGTAAAAGAATATCAATGATTCATTGTTACTTAGGAAGTGGCTTGAATATGCTTGTATCTTGCCTCTATTTGCTCCCACGAAAAGTTGACGTGGGAACTGCTTTTTCCTGCTCTTCGCATTTATAATATATTTCAGTATCGCAAGGAGGAGGAAGGAAATGATGAAAGCCTGTGCATGATATTTTTTAAGAATCTGATCATTCAAATCGATTAGTGAAGTTTTAGATGTAATGTTCTTTTTAACTAAGTTAATGTAGCAGTTTTATAATATTATTATATTTTATTTATTTTATTTATTATATATAATTATTATATTATTATTTATATTATTATATATATATTCTTATTATATTAATTTATATTATATATATTATTTATTATATTAATATTAATATATTTATATCTATTAATATATATATATATTTGTATATTATATTATATATTATATTATATATACTTATATATTATATATATTTTTATTTATATTATATTATTTTATTTATTATATTATATTTTTTATTATATATGTATGGGATTAATTATTCTTATATATTATTAATTTAATGAAGGAAAAAATTTTGATTGTAGTATGTATATGTGCTTATATATTTTTTATTTATAAACATATTTTTTATTTATTATGTGTTATATATTTTGTATTTATTATTATATGTCATATAGATATTATTTAATTTTAGATTATAAGTTATTTGAGAAGTAATTTAGTTGTTTGGTACTTTTTATGTTATATTATTTATTATATTTAGTTTTTTTATTATTATTGGTATTGATATTTATTTTTAGTATTAGTATATCTGTGTTATTTTGTGTTTATTATATATGTATTTTTTTATTATATGTGCTGGTATGTGATGTTTTTCGCGTAGGACTCTCTTCCACTAAAGTTATTTGCTTTATGCGTGAGAGAATTTTTGATGACTTAAGTTCCTCTGTATTTATAATTTTAATAATAATAAAAATATATTGAGTGTTAATCAATTCAGCATAATTACAGAGTATATGTTATTTATTAGATGAGAAAATGAGGAAACATATTTGTAGTGGTGATATGCACTTTACTTAGTTGATCACGTGGGCTGTTGTTTCCAATTTACTATTACGTGATATATATTATATATATTATATATATATATATAGTTTTGGTATTAGGTATAGTTATTGAGGTTTGGGTATTTTATATTAATATTTGAGTATTATGTATTTGTATTTATAATTTTATTTTATATTTGTGGTTTTTTTTTTTTGGTTGTTTTTATTTATTCTTTATTTTTTTTTTTTATATAATATAGTTCATTTTTATTTATTTGTTATTTATTATAGTATTTTTTATTATTGAGTTATTATATTTTATTATAGTTATAATATTAGTTGTTATGTTATGTCATATATGTGTGGTTTTCTTTTCGTTGTACGGTCAGTGTTTGTATTTATTTTGCTTTTTTTCTTTTCTTTCTTTCCTCTCCTCAGGAAGGATTCTTCATCCTGTCAGCCATGGTTTTACGCAAAGCATCTTTCTCTCAGACGGTCCTCTTCTCCGTTCTCCTGCCCTATTCCTTCTTCTTCTTTCCGCGCTCTCCATATTTGGTCGTCTTGGACATCTTTACCAGATAGTACTCCACCTCGATTCCTGTCCTCATTACTCTTCTTTCGTTTTTTCTTTTCACCTTGGTCTCCCTGTCCCTCTGGTGTCAGCATTCCCTCATCTATCTTTTCGGCATTCCTACTCCTGATTCATACCTCTTCTCAGATGTTCCACCAATCTTTCATAATCTCCCCACATTCCATTTTTCAGTGTCTATCTTCTTCTACTACCTATATCTTCTCTTAATTTAACTTTCCAATTCTTATTCTGTCTCTCTTTATTTTAGCCCAATCATTGTTCTTAATATCCTCATCTCCGTCGCTTGTATTCTCTAATACTCTCTCTCTCCTCCTCCTCTTCGTTGTTGTCCAGTTTTCCGGCTCCGTAAAGTAGCAGTGTGGGAGTTCAGTATGACTGTTAAATTAATCACTTTTTTATTTAACCTTCTATTCCGATGTTTTTTTTTTTATATTCATCAGTTGGGTTTTGTGGGTCTGGTATTATTTTATGTGTTTTTAGGTCCTTGTTGCTTTCATAACTAATCCAACTTTTACATTCTTCGCGTAAATCTCTTCTCCACTTCACCTCCCCTTCTGTTAAAGACAGCCTCTCTCGAGGAGTATATTGCCGAGGTATTTTATCTTCTTTTTTTCGCCTTCACCTCCTTTCCTTTCTCAACATTACATTCTCATCCCCACCTCATTTCCTCCGGGTTATTTTTAATATCTCTGTCTTCTGTTATGTTCATCTTCAATTCCCTGCTTCCTATCTAACTCCTCCACATACCAACTCCACTAACTCTCGAATCGCCCTCCTCTATTCTTCTCGCTCTCGAACATTGCCAGATCGTTTCCGCATGGTGCCATTTATGTCCTCCTTCAAATTCTCCCATGTTACATTAGTGGACATGATACAAGCTCTATTATAAATTATTTACAAAGCGGTAAAAATATATTTGGACACAATAAGAAATGTTGGAAGACGTGTAACCTTGATTTACATTCTGTAATGTGTTTTAAAATTTTCTGAATTGGGTTTCCTCTCAGCATAGGTAGTATTGTTCCTGAGTTGTTACTGAACTTTCACTTGCAATCATTAAAGGGTAAAGGATTGGATATGGTATACTTTGGATTTATTGTTGGGCATCATATATTATGTATATCTTTCAGACTGTAGCTACAATAGTGGCTAGAATTTTTTTAGTTAGTTATTATGAAAGTCCGCATGTTTGTAGCTACCAGATATATCTTACTATTAACCTTATGGAATTTTGCTTGGGATTTGTAAGTTAGCATGTATACTGCTATATGTAGGTTTAAGCTTTGTGTATTTTTTTGTTAGTTGGCGGTTAGAGGAGTTATTTTTTGACCTGTTTAGGAAATTGACGTAGATATTTAAGTGGTTGTTTGTGTTGTTATGTTGTGCTCGCATTGGGCATGTTATTTTGAGTTAAATTTATTTTTGCGTGGTTCGTAGGTGGGACATGGTGCTCAATAGTGTCCTTTTGTTGGCCTCTTCTACGTTGGCGTTTTGTTTTCCTTATCTCTATCTGATGGGGAATTTATGTTAACGGTAACTTTGTATGTAACATTTTATATCCTTTTCTCTGACTTTTGGACCTATACGATATTGTATTGGTGTTTGAAAGCAATGAGAAATCGTTTGTTAGGAGATTGGTTTTATAATGGGGTGGCTTGAGTTTCGTATAATATAATCCACTGGCGTTATTTATGTTGTTCATTTTTTTTTTTTCATTGTTTTGGCGACTATCCATTAGTGAAGTTATCATTTGCTTCTTCATTATAGAACTTTGAGTTGCGAGCAGCTGTGCTTTGAATTGTCTCTATCGTGCCTGACTACTATATTATATTTAAAAGAAAAAAATATAAGATGATACAGTTATTTTTTCCTCAGACACCATTTTTAAATTGGACAAGCTCTCAGCGAAATGGGCGACACAAGGTAGGTGGAAAATTTCGATGGATTATTCACTGATTTATTTTACGTAAATTTTTTAAACTTCTGATTGTGACAACGATTGTATTTGGTGTAATAAGCAATGAAAAAATTGTTTTAGATGATGTTTAAGCTGTCGAAAATTATCCATGCGGTCGTTATATTATGTTTCATTCTACTTGTTTCTAACATTTCATGTGATAGTTACAGCTTCATTGAAAACTTTATGGCACATTCCGATAGCAGATTTTGTCCTTTAAGGCACTAGACAAAGCTATTTTTAACAAGAAAAATAAAATGAGATAATAGTAATTTTCCCAGACACAATGGGACAAAGCTCTCACGAATTTGGGTCTGACACAAGGTTATGGTGGATAAATTTAGATTTGTTAACGTACCTAACGAAATTTTGGTTTGAATAGTCTTAAATCATGGTATGCTTCAATTGGTTCAAATATAAATTATACCTTTTTATAAAAAACTTAGATCTTTTCAAGTCTTTAAAGCAAAAGCAAATTTGATCTTATATATTTTAATTTATATTTATGTCTTATACTTTATTCTCCATACACTCTTATCATTAATGTATTAACATTGTATTCTACATAATTAGTGACATGCAACTGCTCCTTTAAATCATATTTAGGAAATTGTGTATGTTTGTTTTCATAACATTTTGGAATAGTTGTCAATCAAGAATCTTCTGCTTTTCGATAATGAAGAAATGATAATGGCTTGTTATGGATTTTCTGCGAGAATGATTGATTTTATGAAAAGTAATATTATTATTGTTGGCAATTACATTTATATATTCATTGGATGATTTTTCATAGGACCATTAGATGGCCGAGTTTCGGGCGAATAGTCTATATATGATTCTTCATTATTTATTCTTAATTCTTTTATAGTGTTTACTTATTCCATGCAATCTTATATTTTTTTAGTGTTGTTAGTTGTTGTTTCATTTTATGTTTTGCGTATTTGTTTGTGGAGATGATATATTTTTTTTGTATATCGATCAGGTCTTTAGGATTTGTTTATATGTTTTTTGTATTTTAGTCATTATACTTCTTTCGGTGTGTACTTGAGCTTTCATATATGTGAAATCGCTAATACTAATAGGTTTCATCGTACTTTCTGATATATGGCTCATATATGGCAATACTATTTTTTGTCTAAGGTTCTATTCATTGAGAATAGTTTATCTTATGCATGTAGCGGGCTGTAGGCAGTGAGTGTTGCGATACATAGGCTTCTACTACTTATTATCTAATACGATAAGGAAGTTTATCAATCATTTTGCTTGTTAAGAGATCAATAATTAAGAAATTTTTTGTTTGAACAATATTTGTAATCTTTTTTTTTCTATTTGCTATTATTTTTCAATTTTTTCTTTTGCTTTATTTTATCCCCTTTTAATATTGAAGTTATTATATTGGAGCGGGATGGTTAAACCATTTTATTGGTGTTTTATCATACCTATTAGTTTTAAACAATTGGTTTAAACCACCATAAAATATACAATTGGGTTTAAAAACCATTAAAAAAACCTATGTCATGAAATATTTAAAAATGTAAATTTATTAATTTTGGTTTTCTTTAGCATCTATCTTTGGCAGTATGTGATATTTCTGTTCTCAATGATTCATCGATAGGTGAGAACTTGAATAGGGTGTCATATTAAAAGATTTGCGTGTTCATCTTTGATTTATTAGGATTGTGATTAATATTGATTTTTATACTTAATATGCGTTAACTTTTATATTTTATTATATATATTATATATTATTTATTTATATTAATATATCTATTTATATATTATTATTAATATATTATATATTCATTATATATTATTATATTATATTATGTTATATTATTATATTTGTAAATGTAAACATGTTTTATTCATAACATGATTCTTGTTTCGAGCTCTTTGAGGATTTCATTTTCTATACCCATTCAATGTCCTACATTTCAAAAAGATAATAATTAACTCATTTGTTGGAGTGTTGTGGCACACATGCATCAACCAAAGCTTGAAGGCAAATGACTGCTAAGCTAAGGTGATGATGTTTAATATTTGGAAAAAATAATGAATAATGGAAGCTTATAAATACAGCTTAATTTCCATACCACTCAACAGACAAGATTTAAACAAAAGTAAAAAGGAGTATCAGGCAGTAACAGAAAGAAGCTCACTTATTGGCATATATTTTAACCCAAGATATCAGAACCAACAGTACTTCCAAAGGATGGAGTATTCAAAAGGAGTGGAATTTACTGAATAAATATTTAATGAGCAAATTCTGCCTCCTATTTCATAAATAGTTACTCTATTTGATGAGTCTCTTGTTGTCACAAGTGACTCCTTCATCTGGGTACAGATTTTCTCTCTAAAGAAAATTAGATTGAGAAGTTCATATATAAAATAGATTAGCATATTGTCAGTTATACTTATTTACCATTTTCATGTTCATGGCCATTAAATTTTTTCAACTTTTGGATTTTTAGAAACATTAGAAATAGGTTGGGAACAGCCAAAGCAGGGAAATTAGTTTGTTTTGTGATTATTAGAATGCGTACATGATTATATTCTAGTTTGCGGACTTTGTAATGATGATGTCTCTTCTCTCGGCTTCTTTCGTGTCTTTCGCGTCGTCTTTTATACGTGGCTTTTTTCTCTCTTTTACTTTCTGTCTTTTTTTTTTTCTTTTTCCGGATCTTTTCTCTCTCTCATCTTCTCTTTCTTTTCCTTCTTCTGGGGTCTCGCTTTCTCTCTCTCTCTTCTCTCTTGTCTGGTATGTTGCTTCGGGTCGTCTCTCTTTATTTTCTTTTCGTTCTCTGCGTCATTCTCTCGTTCTCGGTGCGTTCGCTCTAGGATGTTAGGTAGTGGGAGTTATTGTTAGGTGGATATGAATAGGGGAGGTTTTGCTATGTGTCGGTGGTATTGGGTTAATTTATTATTTATTTATTATATGTTGATATTTTTAGATTACTCTTAAAGCATTTGTGATTATATTATATTTTTATTATGATTTTTAATGTTGGTAGTGAGTTTCTATGATTTGTGTGTTTGTTGTTTTTTTATTTTTATTAAAATTTCTTGTATCTTATTTTACTTCATATGTAGTTTCTGTTGCATGTTATTTTATATTTATTATTTTTCTTTATTTTTATATTTCTTATTTATTTATTTTTATATTTTATAAATTTTATTAGTATTTATTATATTTTTTATTTATTTTTATATAGTTATTATATATTTATTTATTATTTGATGGTATATATGGTTTGTTTTGTCTGTGTTTTGTGTTGTTGTATTGGGTTGTTTTTTAGTTAGTATTTGTTGTATTAGGATTGGTTAATTATAGTTTTATATTTTTTATTTATTCACTTTGACTTTCCCTAACAATTACAGAGTACGAAAGATATTTTATATTATATTAAAATTTTTTTGGTTTCATTATATTATTATAATATTTTATTTTATATATTTATTATTTATTATATATATTTATTATATATATTATATATATATTTTTTTATATTTATTATATTATATAAGGGTGGGAGTAGGTGTATGTTAGTTGGTACTGTTAATAAATATAGATTTTCTTATTTTTTTATATATCTGTTTGTTTTTCTTTTGTTATTATGTTTATGATATTTACGTTTATTTTTGGTTGGCTTCAGGTGATGTGGGGGTCAGTAGTTGATATTATATATAGTATGCTTTATTATTATTATTTTTTTATTGTTATGATTTGGGAGGTCATATATTGTGATGTTGGGTTTAGGTGGGAGGGAGGGGTGGTATAATTGTTTGTTTAGTGTGTTGGTTCGTGTTTTTTTATCGGTATTAATTACGTTTTATTGTTTGTCTGTGTTGGTTAAGGTATTAAAGTAGTATGAGCTGGGTTTACGTTTATATCTTTGTGAGTATATATTATTATTTATGTATATTATTATTTTATTTTTTGTTATTGTTGTGTATTTTTGATTTATTCTGTTTATTTTTATTTTGTAGTTTCATTGTTATTTTTATTTATTATGGATTTGGGTGTGGTTTTTTATTTATTTTTATTATTATATTACTTATATTATTTATATATTATATATATATATATATATATACATAATATATATAATATTATAATAATAATATATATATATAGTATATAAATTATATATATATTATATATATATTAATATATATATATATAATATATATATATTATTATAATATATATAGTATATACTAATATATATTATATATATATATATTATAATATATATATATATATACTATATATATATATATATATATTATATATATACAATATATATATATATATATATAATATATACTATATATATATATATATATATATATATATAATATATATTATATTATATATATATACTATATAATATTATATATATATAATATATAATTATTTAAATTAATATATATATATATATATATATATATATATATATATAGCTATATATATATATATATATAATATAGTATATATATATATATATATATAATATACGGTATATATATATATATATATATATATATATATATATATATTATTTATTATATTATACAAACACTTATTCCCGCAAAAGGGGGTAGTGGTACGTGCAGTTTCCCTAATTCATATTTTTTCCTTCATCTCGCCCCCACCCAGCCTCCTCCATTCCTTCTATCTCTCGCCAACGCCCTACCTTCCTCCACCCTCATCCCTCTTTCTTCCAGCATTTCCTTTATTCCATCCATCCATCTTCTCTTGGTCTCCCCCTACCTCTCCTTCCTATCCCCTCCGCCTCCAAATCTCCCAACCACCCTCTGTTCCTCCATTCTCTCCAGGTGTCGCAAAACCATCTTAACATTCTCTCTTTCTCCGCTCTCTCTTCACCAAACCATTCTTTCCAATCACATCTCTCTCTTATCAACCTATTTCCTAATTCTTCTCTTCTTCTTAAATCCCTTCACACTAACTCTTCTCTCAAACCCTTTTCTTCATCTTTCAAACCCTTCTCTAACTTATCTTCTTTCTTCCTAATGCATTAACCCCTATGTTTTCACATTTTTCCCATATAGTACCTGTCTGGAACCACAAATTTTTCAAAACATACTTTATTCATTTTAATAATTTAAGTGTATAAATTCTCCCCTCTTAATTTTCCATTATATTTCCCCTATCTAATCACACGTCATAATGCTCTTGTAATCTGTTCCCTCTCTCTATTATTCTCTGTGATCTATCTCATCCTTCGATTTTTTTTCCCTTCCTTTCCTTACCTTCAATCCCATTCCTCTATATATTATCTAAAAAACCTTTTACTTTCTCTCAACTTACATACTTTCCTACTTACTATATATCTCCTTTAATCTCCCATCCCCTTATTTCATCTGTTTCTCTCCTCCTCTAATACACTATCACTTTATATTCTTCTATACCTACCTTGGATTATTCATCTATTTAGTACCTCACTTTTGCCTTCACTACTATCTCTTCTATCAAACTGATCCTTCACCAAATACTTAATTCAGACCTATTCTGAATTCTTTCCGCTACATCTTTAGGCATGTAATATTCATACCGCAAACAGTATCATGTTTACTTCCCATCTATCTTTCACCCCTATCCATCAATTCACCCCTCTCCCCTCTCCTTTCATCTATTCCTTCTAACAGATCATCTCTCTACAAATATATGATAAAGTTACCACTGTATGTACATTACTACATCCTTGTCTCAATACCCTCTTCTCTACTTTCCATATCTATCTCACTCTCCCCTCTCTAATATTCCTTCTCACATCACATTCTTACTATTTACCTAAATAAGGCCCTAATACCTTTCTACCTTACTTTACCCTCCATATTTCATAATTTCTTTCTCAGCATCACTTCTCTAACATTAATTTCCTCGCCCTCTTCACTTCTATTCATATGCTCTTTTACTTTCTCCAATCTAAAAATACACCTCATTTTGACATTTTTCCCTTTATCTTTTTCTTAATTACCTTTCTTCCACAAATGCATTCTCTATCTGTGATATACTTGTATCCATAACATTCCTCCCCTTCCGCTTAACCCTAATCCTCGCCTTGTCTTAATCCTCACCATTTATCTTACTTTCCAGTTAAGTCCTCTCACTATTCCTCTCAAAATCTAGTATTCCTCGGCCGATATACACTTTCTCCTACTTACATTTTTTTTTTCTCATAAAAGACAATATTGCCTCTCATATATTACCACATCTTCCATACCTATCTCCTTTTCCCTTTTATAAGGGGAACCAAACATATACGCTATTCCTCCCTAATCCTGTGGAACTTAAACTTATTTCCCTTCCTCCAAACATATAAATTATATATTTAACCTATATTAGCCATTCCTCCATCCCCTTTCTGTCCCTACCCATTCTGTAATCATTTATCATACTCACACCATTCTTAGACCTTGTGGACTTTATTTCTCTTTTTTCCTTTGTATGTTTAGTCTGCCCAATAATTTTTATCTTCCATTTTTGTAATTTTCCATATTATCTCCCTTTCCCTACCCCTACTTTTCCCTCCCTTCCATCTCCCTACCTAATCGTTGTTATAAAATCCTCCTCATCTCTTCTTACTACCCATTTCATTCAAATAATCTCTTCTAAAATATATCCCTTCCTCACCTATTCCTTAACACTCCTATACTTCTTTCCTCTCTCTATTCCATTTCCTTCCCCCTTCCTCTACGTTCAATATTTCCCTAACCCCTCCATCTTCTTCCTTTTTTTTTATTTTACTTCTTTCCAGAATAACTTGGCCTGCGGCTTCTTGTTTCTAATAGGATATTTTTGCTGTTCACTGTTTTCTTCAGCCTATTTTCTATTTATTTGGTGCATTTCTATTGGCGTTCTTCGCGCTTTTTCCACCGCCTCTTTGTCTTCCACTCTAATTCCTTTCTATTATTCCTCCACTTCCTTCTCCTATTCCCCCAAACCATTTCACATAGACCTCTTTTTTCTTTTTCAACCACTCTTTCACCTCCTCACTCCACCTTCACTTCCCTTCCTTCTACTTGCTCCCACCTTTTTTTCCTCCACATATCCTTCTGGCCTCTTCACAAATTGTCTCTTTAAATCTCTTCCACTCCTCTTCCACTTCCCTAATTTCCGTCCCACTCACGTCCCTCCACCTATCTCATTCCCCCTCCTAAACCCCCTCTTACACACTGTCTCCTCTAATTTTTCCAACCTTTATGACCTTCTATTTCTCCTCTTTTTTCTCTTTATCTATACCAAGTTTATCTCTTCTTTTTGCTTTTGTGTTTAGTGTGCGTTTTTTTCTTTCTCGCCTACTCTTCCGGCGGTAACTCTATTGTCAAGCGTCATCCTAATAGTTTCTAGATTAACTCCCTTCTACCTTCTCTCGCCTTACTTGAATATCATTTTGTTACTATCTATGTTATATTTCTGCTCTAAATCCTTTCCTATTAGTATAACATCTAACATTTATGATGCCAATATCGTCCTCTTCTGGTGCCTCTCCTTGTGGGTCGTGTTTTTTCTGTTTATTCGTGTCCTCCTCGCAGTGTAGCTATCGGCTTATTCGAAATTTTTTCTTTCTTGTTCTTTTGCACTAATGTATTTTCCATTGAGTCTAATTTCTGTGATCTATCGGTTTAACCATTTTTGCTTTCTAACCTCTCTAAACTTAGCTCTCTCTCATTATATCATTTTCCTTTCCTCCTAGTCCTTCAAATTGGGCCTATATTTATTTCTTCTGTCCATTCTCCTCTCTTCCGCACTCCTTTTTTTATTTTTTCTTTTTCGACTATTCCTAATTATTCCTAATATCTATACTATAATTTTTATCATTTTACTTTCTTTCTTCTCTGAAATCTTTACCAACATTTTTTCGATTTTTAACTCACTACCATTATAGATTCTTTTTCTACTCTTCCTCCTCCCTCGCTCCATTTATACTTTGTGTTCTTCGTTATCTGCGTCTATTTAAAAAACCTTCATATTGTCCCCTCCAAAAGTTCACTTTAACCCACATTATTCTCGAACTCACCTATTTGCATAATTTTACCTTATCCCACACCTCTTTCCTCATAACTATTCCTACCCCTTCCCTCGCCCTCACTCTCTCGTTCCCCCCCGAAATCATACCCTTAAATTTTCCAAAGACCATCTCCTTCTATCCTTTCAGCTTTGTTTCTGTCAACCCTAGCACATCCAACCTTTTTCCTCTCGAACATTAACCCCACTTCTTCCCTTTTCAGATCCTCATTTATCCCTCTCACATTCAAACAACCCACTCTAATCTAATCTCTTTTACCCATCTTATCTCTTTACTCCCCCTAACACTCTACTATCCTGACCCTCTTATTCACCACTCTG
>JABUQX010053187.1:20000-26589 GCA_015478945.1 Trachelipus rathkii
AATAATAATAATATAATAAATAATAAATAATATAATAATAATAATAATAGTTCATATATAATAATAAATAATACATAATAAAATAATAATAATAATAATAATAACATAATAACATAATAAAAATAATTAATAATAATGAATAATAAAATAATAATAATAATAATAATAATAATAATAATATAATAATGAATATAATTATAAGCAAGACTATCAAACAACCTTCTTAATTAACTATTTATTTAGTACTACAACCACTTCAATGCTATACTTCTTATATATATAGTCTTTTAATAGTGTGAAGCTCCAAAACTCCACACACGCCCCCCTGATCTAAAGATCAATTTTCTCCCCCTAGTAGATTTACTAAAAATTTTTTATTATAAGAATGGGGGGAATTGAAAAGAGTTTCAATCATCATCATGACTCAAGTTGTTTGTACGAGGTTGAAGAGGAGTTACATGATTTCTTTCTGATAAACCTTTAGACTTTCCAGCCAATCTTGTAACAGGAGTTTTAAATTCATTCTGTGGTGCTTGGGATCCTGAATAGACTGCACTTGGAGTCTTTGCCATTCTTTTGGCGCTGGGTTTGCTATCGATATCACTCACTTCTCTACCCCTCTTACGTGAACTAACTGGAGTAATAATAATATGAGGAACTTTTTTTGGAGTTGGTCCCTTTACTAATTTTGGGGTAATAGGAAGCTTGGTTCTACTTTGCCTCTCAATTTTTTCTCTTTCCTTCTGCAAGTCATGATATTCCCATATCCTAGACAAGTAATTTTCCACATTTTCTCCATCAATAAGAAAAGGGAGATTGTTTTCTAAAGAATATTTATGGCATAGATGAATCAGTTGCTCTTGCGCAAGAGGTAATTCCTGCTTCACTTTATTTCTCTCTTTTTCTTCCTGAAGCAAAGCACCGCCTCTTGTATTGAATAATCTTGACGGGTCCTTTGCCCTTTCTTCTAATTGTTGCATTGTGTCAAACAAACTTAATAGATGCTCTACAGTTTCAAAAATTAGAGTTTCCCAGCATTTCTGAAGTTCTGATTTAAGATCTTCAATGAATTTGCCCATATTTTGAATTCTAAGTTCTTTCAATTCAATCAGATGATTTTGCATATTTTTAACACAAGAAGATGTGTGTGAGGGCACCATAGATAAAAATGATTCTCTCTTTTCTTGAGAAATTTTAAGCAAGCTCCACAAGGAATTTATTTTTTCCCTAAGTTCAAGCGAATAAGCCTCCAACTCCTTTACTTCAAATTCTAAATCACTGTGCAGCTTTCGAAGTTCTAGCAAAAAATTCTTTGTCAGTGATGATTCTGGATGAGAAGAAACAACAATATCCAACAAAATTTCGCCTTCCAAAGGTTTTTCCAACTGCTCCACAAACCGTAATATATCGATTCGTAGTTCGTAGTTTCTGAGAAGTTCTGCGCACATGCGTCACTTTTCAGTTCAGAGAGAGGAATATGTTTTTAAACAAGCAAATTTAATGCTTCTTCAATGGATTAAATCCTTGAGATCTGATAAGGAGTTCGCCCTAAATAGAGCGGCATCAATACCCGCTCTTTTAGTTTCAGGGAGGTTCTTTAAGTCTCTCCTCTTGTAAAGGTCTGTGAAGGCTGCACATAGTTTCTTTTTTCAAGTGGAGATTATCCCGCTAATCCACTATATGGCAAATCTTCAAGGAACTACACGGCGATAGGAGTAAACGCGAGTCCTCTTGTAAAGATCAAGCAATTTCAAGCTTCTCATGCTAATCTTGAATATGTTCCTTTTATTCGTGTTCCCAGTTCTAGGTAAACTTATGGATCACTCATCAATATCTTCTTTCTCATTAATAAGTTCTTTTATTAAGATGGAGAAAGTCTTTAAGTGTCTCATTTTTTTTTTTTTTTTTTTTTTTTGTTAAATGGCCCGGCAGCTTGTAAGGCAAGAATCTTATCAAGGATCAACCTTCTGAATAGATCTATTATGAGGACTACGCGGAACGACTTCAATGCTATACTTCTTATATATATAGTAGTCGTGTTAATAGTGGTGTGAAGCTCCAAAACATCCACGACAGAAGTCTATGGAGTAAAGCAATAAATTGCCGTTGGAAACCTCAGATCATAAAAACAGATGAAGTCGCGTGTAAGAGCTGAAGTCGAGTTAATGGAACGAGGGGATATTTATTGCAGGTTCGATAAGGGTCTTATGCCGCTCTTGTATAGGTAGCTCGCTGGACGAATTGGAGTGCTTCGTAGAGAGCGAGCGAGAGTGAGAGGTAAGTCTACGGAGAGAGATCAGGGAGAGAGCTTCTTATGATTTCCTTGACCCTCTGTCTGCTGAGACTCACGTTTGGTGTTACTATCATGAGCGATAGCTATATTAGCTGTAAGGTGTGTCTATAGTGGTAGAGAGCTCTAACCCTTTTTTTTGTGGCCACTTTTTTACGTTGGGTCATCCTCTGTAACTCGCCAGTTCGGCTGGTCCGGTTCCCTCGTGTTGGATTAATAGAATACACAGGAACTAAGTGTTTTTGGAATGACACCGTCTCCGATTTTACGGATTTTTATGTTGGTTGCTAGACTCCTTCTCCCAGTCACTTCTCCTTCCCTGTGGAGCTCCCCATACCTATGAATTTTTGTTTCCTTCTCTATTATGCTTTATTTTTATATTTTATAATTGTATTAACAGGCCAACGTCTACCCTCAACTGAGAGATATGCTTAGGCCTAGAATGAGCTGCTAACGATAGTTGTGCCCATCTGTCTAATTGTACTCTCGTTCCCGCCTCCCTCACTTCGAAACTTTAGGGCTTTGCGTCTGTGAAAGCCTTCGTGTGGACCTATCTCTGTGTCAATATTATCCTCAATTCATACATTCTACCTATAGAGATTCAGGAGTAACTATATAGTATATATAGTTATATCATTATAAATTATATAAGTAATATATATATATATTATATATTATCGTATATAATATGATATATATAGTATATATAATATATACTATAGGATATATACCTTTATATATATATAGATAGTATATATAGAGTATATATATATATATATATATATATAATATATTATATATAATATATATATATATACTATATATATAATATTTATAGTATTATATATACTATATATTTATATATATATAGATATATATATATATATTAATGCCATTATATATATATAGTATATATATATATATATATATATATATATATATATATATATATAATATTAATTTCCATGTAGATAAATCTAATAATACTATATAAAAGATAAAAATGCATACTCTTCTTATATGTAAGTATAATCTAAAATATATATATAATATATATATATATATATCTATAATATATATAGTAATAATATATATATATTATATTATGTAGAAAATACTAATCTATACTAAAAGCAAAAATGCATATCTTTTCATATGTACAGTATATATTTTATGAACTTATGGAATTGGATTATCAATGGGAAGAATATGAAGAGGATGGAAATATGGAAATGGAATAGCAATGTATTAAAGGATTATATGCGGCGGTTTTCGGAGATTTATAATGTGTGGACTAAGTCCAGATAATTTTGTGTTATATTGTTGTTATATTATATTCTATATTTTTCAGTGTTCATGTTTATATTAATGTAAATGAATTGGATTTAATAATTAATAAAAAATTAATAAAATAAAATACAATAACAAAATTCAATGTAGTTGATTGAATATTTATTTCAACAAAGTGAGGTCTGAACATGATTGGAAAAGCTATTAAAAATATTCAGTTTTGCATTCAACTTCATAACAAAGAAATAATGTGTTTATTAAAAAATTTCTTATTTAATTATAAAGTTTTTAAAATTTTCTTATTTTAATTAAACATTTTTATGACATTTGTTAAAATCAAATAAATATAATTTTTATTTAATTTAATATTTATAGAAATCAATCCATAAAATATAATTTGTTTTTTACTTTTTTTTTTTTATTAAATTACACTTTATATTAATTCATTTATTATTTCTTAATGTATATAATATTTATAAAATATTTTTTTTTAAAAATACAATATGTTATTTTAAAATTATTTATAAGTTTGTTAAATTCTACTATTTTTTAAACTTGTGATTTTTAAAATATATTTCATTTGATACTTGAGGTTTTCTTTGGAAAAAAAAATTTATTTGATTTTTGGCGAGAAAAAAAAAAAAAAAACAAAAACTACTTTTATACCAAATCAAGGAGCACCATTTTTATCCTCTTTTTATTATTCGTAAATTATTTCTGAGTTTGAGCAGATACAAACACTATAAATGAAGAACTTGTTCACTTATTTCCAATCTGCAGTAAATATTATACTTTTAGGTAAATATTTTTTTTACCATTTCGGAAATATATATATATATATATTATACTATAGTAGTAATAATATATATATATATATAAGTATATAATAGTATATATATACTCTTATTCACCTCATTATAAGTTGGACTTTTTCCATCTATAACTTTATTAGTTATGTGTTGCTTTGTCACCGTATATTTAGTCTAGCTCCCGTTTTTTAACGTATATAAGCCTCTATTCCCCACCCATCTACCTAGCCTTATCCTCTTGAACTCCGTCACCAACGTACGTATAAGAGTATTCTTTATTTATATCTCTATTTCCACCCCTACCAGAGTTTAGTATGTTAATTTCCATTCATAGTATATCCTCCACTACAATAGATGTTTTCACCACATCAGTATAGTTCAATACTTAAATAGTACCTATATATATATCGAATCTTAGGTGCGGTGCCACTGCTTATTACTTACAATAACTTCAGGTAATTTTGCAGACGCTGCAGTCGCTGATGGGAACGGGGAAATTCTGTCCTGTTTTGTGTATGTTGGTAATCTATGGCTTCTCAACAAGTAACCTGTCTCACGGCTTCAATTTCTATAAGTTCAACTCCACACACCTTAGGCGCTCGGCTTACCCTAGTCTAAATATGCCCACACACTTGATCACCCGAGCAGAAAATGGACACTGGGCATAGTGGAGCGACACTACACAAGTGAAACTGTTTGATATCTTTATAACTACTTCAAGTGTTATACCAAGTAGTGACTCTCTAGACTATTAAGCTTATTGATAACTTTAAGTTTGAGTTGGTTACTCTGTTCTTCTATATTACTGGCAAGAGCACTGCTGTGAGCCCAAGAATTTATTTGGATCGGACATTACTCGCAACTATCTAAAATATACAGGGAGCTAATTACCGATCAACAGGAGACTGTTACCCGCGTGTTTATTTTACAACATGCGCGTGGCCCATAACTTTAAATCTTGAGAGAGATAGTGTAACATCATTGTTGTCCTCGCACATGAATGTGATATTTTTTCCCAAATTACAAGCTAATAAGGAAAAAATAATTAAGGTATTAAAAGTACATAACAAAATTGAGAAGCTTTAATAATACATGGCAGGAAGTTGGTAAAGGCAAAAAAAATCTAGCGATATTATCTTAAAGAAACGGCAAGATTTTTCTAATTGTTAGAAGATCTATTTGACATAGCACATCAGAATGCGTTGTAAATGATCAGTATCAAAGAAGATAAACAATTTTTAAGAAAAAAGCGTGAAAAGGGAAGACAAGGTTCAATGTGTGGCGTCGATAGAAATTTAGATGCTATTGAGAAACGAAAATTAAAAAGACTAGAAAAAGAAGAAGAAAAAAAACAAAAATGCTTAAATGAACCATCTACTTCTGCCGACGTTTCAGAATGTAAGTATAAATATTATATAGTTTGCTAGCTGTTGTATTACAATTTAAAAGAATAAAGATATTAAACATATTTTCTGTTTTTAATTGTAGTGAAAGATATTGATATTGTCTCAGATTCAGAATTGGAGGTGAGAAAATAGCGAAGAAGAACATCAGGAAAAAAAACAGTAACGTTTATCTTCCATGTAAACCAAAGAAAAAGAGCATGAAATTAGTTACTTCACCTCCAAAATAACCCGCCTAGATAAAGGCTAGTTAGTGTGAGAGATTCTAGTGCATTAAGTTATGGCGTTCAATGGAAGCTGTTTCTCTTTTTTGAATCCGAATAGATCCTTATGGTAATTAATCGAACTCGTAGTGTCGGAATGAACGTAATCACTTTCGAGAAACAGGAAAATCACAGAACATTATAAAGAAAAAGATTTTGCTGCATTTGATGCACAATTATAACTATTCACATGGGATACGCAAATTGTTGCACAGATATAGACGAAGTGGCAAACTGTTGAAAGATTGGTCATGATAATTTGGCTACATGACGGAGCTAATTGGAACATTTACTAGGTTGGTCCCTGATTTACCAGCCAGCTACTAGTCGTCGAAATTGGCCTCAGAGCGAGTATAGTGAATTACTATTGGAGGCCATTGGAATTTGGTAAGAGAAAATACAATCATTGTTGTCGAAATCAACTGCCAACAAATTACAGGCCAGAATTAAAGGTGCTTGTGCGCTATTAGTATACAAAAATCTGGTGAGAGCAGTATTTTAATATTTAGGTTGCCGTCATGCCTAATTTTGAAA
>JABUQX010053188.1:0-7500 GCA_015478945.1 Trachelipus rathkii
AGAGGAGAGATATAAGGTTATAGGCGTAAAAGTGCATATGCGTAGGCAGGGAAAATGAGTGTAAAATGAGATCAGTTGGAAGGAGAGAATGAAGACTTACCAGGTAAAGAAGCTTTTCTGGAGGAAGCGGGAAGGTAAGAAATGAGAAATAAGGGGCAACCTGGATAGTTATTATATATGAAATATTGGGAATTGTGCCTTTTGTGACGTGATGAAGGGTGTGAGGAGAGTGTGTGATAGAACACTTTGAAGAATCATGTATAATATTATAGTAATGAAGAGGTGATAGTGAATTTATGTGGGTTTGATGGTGCAGAAGGAATAGGTATTTTGGGAGTGAGGTTATTAGCAAGGAGGAAGTAATGGGTAGAGGCAAAAGTTGAAGAATGGTAATCTGCAGGTATAGATGAAATTACTGTGAAATGATCACGAAGGAGATGCGAATAAGTGATTGACTTGGATTTTGGAAAGTTGTGTAATAAAGCGTTTATTGGAGGTGTGTAGTTCCGAGAGATATTGAGAGAGCAGTAATATGTACCCTATTAAGGGTAGGGAGATAAAGGGAACTGTACAGAATTAAGGGGAATTAGTTTATTGAGTGTGTAGGGAAGATATATTTCTAGGTATTTTAGTCTGAAAGAGTTCGTCGAGGGACTGATGACTGATTGGTGAAGAACAAGGTGCAAGTTTAGGAGTGGTAGAGGAGTGTGGATCAAATCTTTACAGAGAAGACAATGACGAGAAATGAGGGAGAAAAGAATAAATTGTATTTAGGTTTTTAAGATTTGCAACAGGCGTATGAAGGATTAATAGGGAATCTATGGAAGGTGTTAGTGATATATGGTTTGGTGTACGACTCTGATGGAATTAAAAAGTATGTATAAAGATAGTGAAGCTGTGTAAGAAATAAATGGTGTCAAAAGTGATGAGTGGTTTATATATTAATAGTGGAGTGGACGCAGGAATGTTGTTATGTCTCGCTTGGTTATTTATTTGTATATGGATGGGGTTATGAAAGATTAGAGATGGGGGTTGCAGAAAAGTTCTAGAATGATGGAGAATGGAAGGTGAGTTTAGGGTGCCCTACCTACTAAATTAATATTCCGGATGATTTCGGTTTTGTGTGGTGAATCTGAAGAGAGTTTAAGGAGTACTAGTAGAGAGATTGGTAGGGTGTGTAATAAGGCATGGTTTGAAAGTAATCATAAATAAGAGCAAGGTATGGTTGTGAGTGAGGATAAGTCCCTCGGTGTGAAAGTTGTTAGATCGGTGAGCCAGCTGGAGCAGGTGTCTGAGTTTAAATATTTAGGATATCTGTTGGATAAAAAGGAACGGATGATGCAGAGTGTGTAGGAAAGTTGTGAATGGTAGCAAGGTGGCTGGGTTGCAGATAATCGTTGGTGGATGTGAAGGGATTAAGTCTTGAGTGCGCTAGGGTCTTACATGCGGGTATGTTGTTACCCTTGTAATGTATAGTAGTGAGACTATGGTCATGGAGATAAGAGTATACTATCTAAAGTTCAATCGTGGTCAGATGGACAACCTTCCAGGCGGTTTTTAGGTGTGAAAAGAATTGATAAAGAGAGGAATGAAGGTATTAGAGAGAGATGTGGTGTGAAGAAGGGTAAAATAAGAAAAAAATGAAATGTAATGCGTGAGATGGGTTTTCATATGTGGAAAGGAGGATGAATCAGTCGGTTTTGTTTAAGCGGATGTATATGGGCGAGTGTGTTGGGAATCGACGGCTGGGAGACCGAAGAAGAAATGGATTGAGTCAGTAAAGAATGCCTGGAGGAGAGAATGTGAGTTTGGTAGAGGCAGGAAGAATGGTGGTTGATAGGAATGAATGGCGGGGTGTTGTGAGGGGGCGTGGCTGTGGCCCACCTGGGTCAAGGGATGAACCCTGCACCTGACGATTTACATAGTATTAGTGAGGATCCGTCGCGGTCCCATGAAGCTCTAGGGTGGATTTTCTGACGGCGACGGGTTCCCGCTAATTGATATTGAGAGGGCGGTAAGGCTGGGCTTTCTTTTCGACTGTGTCATGTTCTTCTATTACTTTTCTTTTCCGATGCAATAACGCACTTACCGCTCAATTCTGGGCGAGAGAGGAGGATAATAAAGATAAAATAATAATAAATAATAATTAATATATTATATAATCAATATATATAAAATATATATAATATATAAATATATTATAATATATATCTATATATATATTATAGTATATAATATATATATATATACTATACTATATATAATAGTATATATTTATAGATAAGTATTGATTTTATAACTATGTTTGGAACATCATCTAAATTTTATCTCAAATGGAATTTGAATAAAGAGAGTATTAAACACTTAATGATGAACAGAATCAAACATAAAACATGGATCAACCTTTTGAAAAATATTCACCCTGAAGGTTCAAAAGGTTAGTAGTTTTCTGTTTATTTGTATTATCATTAATGCCTGCATGTGTTATTACGTATTTCAAATTAGTAATTAATCATTAAGTATGAAGTAATGGTCATATTTACATGTGTAAATAATTTTATCATAGTATTTTTGAATGGGTTTTTCACTCCACCATTATTTTTATTTTATAGCTATGAAATCAAATATATGTACGCAAATGTTTTCATTTCAAATATAAGTTATAAGAAAAGGTTCAAGTCGTTTTTAGTGGCATAATTTTAGGAATGGGTGTAAGTCTCCTTCAGTGGCACTCGGTTTTTAGTAGGAATAGACATCCCATTTTTTTTATTCAGAGATGAGGTTGTAGTTGGAATCTTTTATCAAACAATTTTTTTAAATTATAGTGGAAATTGGGCTCGTATAATAAAATGGGGATTTAACAGTTTTGATTTCTTTAATCGTGACTGACATCTCGTGCTAATATTTACATAATGAATTGATAATATCTGGCATTTAAGTTAAAGGAATATTTTGAATAAAGTAGAAATTTATTTATATAAAAAGGGGAAATTGTAAGAAGTTAATGTAGTTATAAAGTTGGATTTGATAATTGTAATGGTAATTTTTCCAGTACGTATTTAGGCAGTGTTATTGCTTATGTTATTTCGAGGATTGATATTTTTGTTTAAATAGCCAAAGTTTTTTAAACCAAATTTGTAAAATCCAGCTATATTTTTTTCTTTCAAAATTTCCCTTTATAGGAGAAGATGCTGTTCTTCTGTATTTATTACCCCTGCTGCTAAAACCCAAAAAAGTCGCACTTCCATCCAAAAAGAATACAAATTGGAAACCTTCGAAAGGTGACATGCAAGAGGCTTTCATGATTCATGCTCTGGTAATTTTATTATTTAGTTTTATATTATACTTTTTACTAAATTAAAAATATATTCCCTTTTTACTTTTATTACTCACAATATCCCTTAAAAAGTTAAAATGTTAATTTTATGATTTATTCCATTTTAATAATGCATTTCTTTTTCAGAATGCTGAGGATATTAGTATTATGATTTATTCCATTCTAATATTAATGCATTTCTTTTTCAGATTGCAGATGATATTCCTAACATCATTTCTCGAAGACAGGAAAAGCTTGGGGAGATGTCATTACACATGCAGCCATTTGTAATTATTGAGGGAGAAGATCTTCTGAATGCAGTGCATTACTACGTGGTTATGAATAAAGTGCTATACAGATTTGATTCACCCTTAAATGCAATTGAAAACTGCTTTAAAGCTTTTCATGTTTTCCACCTTCAATACCCTATGGAATCTGAAAGTGTTTGGTTATTTATACAGAAGTTCTTTTTTGAAATTACAACTGAGTGGGATAAGACAGTTTCTGATGTGTGCGAATTAATTTCAGATATAACATCATATAATACTGACGAAATTTCGGATTAAAATTTTGATAACCTTAAAATTTATAGTTAGAAAATGGAAATTGCTAAATTTAGTTTTGTTTGCTTTTATTGTAAGAGAAAAGTACCTAGTGATTCTAGTTTGATATTACATTTGCAAGTTTTTCACCCAGAGCAGTATTCTCAAAGTAAATTTATATGTGGGCAAGGTAATTGCCAAAAGCAATTTTGTTTAAAATGGCCCTTTAAAAGACATTTGAAAAAACATCTTTCCAATTTAAAAGTTATAAACTCTAATCAAAATTACAAAAAAACAAAACAAAATTCACAAAATGATTTTATTAGTTCTAATAATGATAATCTTTTAGAGTCTTCAAGCGGTGCTTCCAGTAACATTATTCAATCTACTTTAATACGTCAAAATATTAATCTATCTAATGATAAATTTTCTCATCCTTTAGAAATGAAAGACGAATGTCAAGTCTCTTTTTTAGAATATGATGTTTCAGCCCTACAAAGTAAATTCGAGGAAGAAATTCTGCAATTTGTCTCTCAAAAATTTCATAATGATTTTGCATCAAGAAAGAAAATTAGAGAGGAAATATTCCAAGCTGAGAATTTAATTTTTAATTCATCATTCTTGCCCTTGCTTAAACACAAAATTCTTTCTACTTTTCGTGATATGGACTCGCATGCTCTAGAACAGGTTTTTAATAGCGTTCAAAATCCATTTTCAGTATTTCGTACTGAATTTTTAACTTTAAAGTATCTACGTAAAAAAGAGGTGTATGTTGATCCTCAGCTTATAACGATAGGATATAAAACCAAACTGAAGAAATATAAACTTAAAACAGTCATAGAAAAAGTTCCCATTCGTATTTGTTATATTCCTATTATCGATACCTTAAAATGTTTGTTCTCGATGGACAACGTTTATGATATTGCATGTAAATACATGGATTCTTGTTCAGAGTCTGTACTTTTAAATGATATTAGTAATGGGAATATGGCCACTAGTAAATTAAATTACCCAGGAAGAAGAATTTTTCCACTCCTTCTTTACTATGATGATTTTGAATGTGGCAATCCATTGGGTTCACATGCTGGTAAGAACAAAATAGGAGCATTTTACTTTTCTGTTCGATGTTTTCCTAAAGAGTTTCAATCGCGATTAGAAAATATTTTTTTATTAATGTTATCTTATTCATCAGATATGCGAATGTTTGATAACGAAATTATTTTCAACAAGATGATAAAAGATTTAAATTATTTGCAAGCAGAAGGTATTGAAGTGAAAATCGGTAATGGAAACTTTAAAATTTATTTTCAACTGATATCACTTATTGGTGATAATTTAGCTATGAATACAATTGGAGGGTTTGTTCAAAGTTTTAATGCGAATTATTACTGTAGGCATTGTAAAGCGAGTAAGGAAATCTTGCAAAGACAAATGACGGAAGACATTTTATTACTGAGGAGGAAAGATGAATATGAAAGAGAGGTATTATTAAATACGCCTTCAGAAACTGGTATAAGATCTGAATGCATTTTTAATAAAGTTTCAAATTTTCATATATTGGACAATGTTATTGGTGATTTAATGCACGATATAACTGAGGGTGTTTGTAATTTTGATTTGAGTAAAATCATACTTTTTTATGTAAATGTAAATATTTTTTCACTTGAAACTTTAAATAATAGGATTCGTTTTTACAGTTACGGAGAAAATGAAGCTGCAGTACCTTGCATAAAACACGAAAATTTAGTCAAAGATTCATTAGGTTTTTCTGCATCGGAAATGATTTCCTTTGTAAATATATTTCCTTACCTTATAGGAAGTTATATACCATGCAGTGACAAACATTGGCAATTGTATTTGATACTTAGACAAATTTTAGATATTTTATTTTCAAGCACACTTCAAAAGGGAATTCATGTTTTACTGTCTACTCTTATTTCAGAACATCATGAAATGTATTTAAATTTATTTTCAGATTCTAATTTAAAGCCTAAACATCATTTTATGGTGCACTATCCGCGGATGGTTTGTGAATATGGTCCTCTTATTAATTTATGGTGTATGAGATTTGAAGCGAAACATAGAGAGTTGAAATTAATTAGTAATACTAGTCAGTGTAGAAGAAATCTACTTAAAACAATTGCTACTAAATATCAATTAAAATTTTCTTATCGTTTAATTTCCAACAGATGTTTGGATGATACTCTTGTCTGTGGAGAAAAAATAAATGTAATGGATTTTCCTGAAATAGTACGTCTTAATGCAAGTTTATCAACTTATGGGGAAAGGTTTAATGCTTATCGTCGTGTTATTTTTAATGGCCGTACCTATAAATCAAAATATTTTTTGTTTAATGCACTTAAAGATGATATGCCAATATTTTTTGAAATAATTTACATTTTTGTTTATGATCCTCCCCGTTTAATATTTTGTGGTAAGCCATACAGAACGCTTGAATTTAACACTCATTTTCATGCTTATGAAATTGAGAAACCCGAAAATAAAAGTCTATCACTATCATGTCTTTCCGAGTGTGTCGATTATAACTCCTATAAGTTGAATTTTATTGGTGGTAAAAAATTTTTAAGTGGAATCTTTAATATATGATAAATACTTTATTATTATGATTATTATTATTCTTTATGATTATTATTCTTTATGATTATTATTATTATTATGATTATTATTATTATTATTATTATATTCAGTTAAAAAATGTTCTGTAGTCTTTATTTTCGTTTCTATTATATAAATCATTTGCACCTGTTTTTTTTTCATCCTCTGTTGCCAATTATGTTAACACTTGAGCATTGAAGTACTTTCTTTGCTCTAATTATAATTTGTAAGCAATGTATATTTTGTTACATAAAATTTATTTCAAATATCTGAAAAGGTAAATGTAAAATTAACTTAACTCTGATTTACTTAATTGTGATAATTAGTAATTTAAAATCTGTAATTTCAATTACGATTATTCCTTACAAAAAAAATATAAAAAATTGCACAAGCATTGTATTTTATTTATGAAGATCATATTTTCTTTATCAGTTGTTAATATTTGGTTTTGAAAACTGATTAGTTAACGATAATTACAATTTGTAAGTTTAATGGAAAATTCACAGGCTAAAACTTTTTAATTTAATCGGAATAGTTAACGGTACAAATAACTTTAATATGAAACACATTTTTTTTGTGATATTAACCTACTGAAGAGCTCATTTTTATATAGAATTTTATTATAAAGAAAAGCTCAGGTGTTCAGTATCGATTGATCTGAGATTTTCTTTGTGATAAAATTAATTGTAAAAATTTAATCACTATTTAAAATGTAAATATAAAGGAAAATAGATTTGGTGATTCAGCAGATTATAGTTATTTGTACCGTTAATTTTTCCTATTAATTTAACTTTTGGCAAGTGAATTCTCCATTATACCTACAGAGTTTAATTTTCCTAACTAAATCAGTATTTCGCTTTGACCAAATATTTACAGTGGATAAATAAAATATGATGATCATAAATAAATCAAATCAACAAAGTTTACTGTAGAGTACAGTAATATATTTGTTGCAACTAATATAAGAATGCTATAGTTACAAATCTTTTGTTCTAGTAGCCAAATTCTAGCTCAAATGGAAATAAA